>RJWM01023270.1:20349-32516 GCA_004363535.1 Dasyprocta punctata
AAAAAAAAAAAAAAAAAAAAAAAAAAAAATCCACTTCCGGGAACTTCACTTCTCTCTAGATTCATTGGTAAACAGCCTGTGGAGACAGCACCCCAAATCGTGGCACTGTATCTCCGCAAGCTGGCAACCTCTCATGCACAGAGTAGTAGACAACCTCAGCAGGCCTGCCCTGAGAGCGGCCTCCTCGGGCTCGCAGCCATCCAGGAAGTCTCTGCACGTCTGCGCCCAGCCAGGAACCACTGGAGGAAGCCGAGAACAGTTTTAGCCCCAGGCATATCTGGCCTGACTGAGGAACGGCTTCAGGCAAATCGCTCTCCCATGGAAGGACTAAGCCCTCCGCACTCACCGCCAGCCAGCACAGTCCTCCGTGCCTGCCGCTCTCCTCCACTGAGGAATGGTTCCGCAGAGGTCCCAGGGTCACCAGCCGCCGCCAACACCGCGACTGTGCACCTCCCGGGCTCCAACAGCTCCCCTCGCGCAGTGAGTCCAGCTCCGGGCAAAGGCTCTGCCAGCTACCACCTTGTTCTTAATTGAATTTTTTCTTTTCGCTCTGTGGAGTTCGATTCAGACTTCAGGCTCCTCCTGGGTCCAAGGAACCCATCTCCCTCCTTTTTGTCTTCCTCAAGATGGTGTGTTCCCACGTCTAGATGGTGTCTCTCAAGGGGCTGTTTTCCCTGCATCCTACTACTCCGCCATCTTCCCGGAAGTCTCCTCCCTTGCTATTTTTAAGAAATCTTTCTTTTCATGATTGCTACCTGCAATCTTGTCTTCTAAATCTGAGATTCTGTCCTCACATTGACTTATTCTGCTGCATTTACTTTCAATGGCATTTTTAATCTCCTGGATACCTGTTTGAATCTACCTCACAGATTCTATTTCTTTCCTTTGTTGTCCCTCTCACGGTTTGCTAAGCACCTCTTTTTTTTTTTTTTTAAATCTGTATCTGCTCTAGAGTCACCAAGCATGTTTTTTATTATGGTCACCATCTCTGTAGTTATCTGAGAAATTATTTCTGATGTGATTTTTTTCTAGAGCATCATTCATCAGCTTTGTAACTTCTGCTGTTACCACTTCAGAGTCCAGGAGTGTGACTGTGAAGTTCTCCACCTCATCGCCCCCTGGGTTTGCCTTGGTGAGCTGGAAGTCTGGTGTTGCTTAAGCATCTACTCATTTTCTAACTTCATTTTTAGTTTAATTCCTGGGTTGATGTTTGCAAATTGCTTGTGGCAGGTAGATTTATTGCTAGAACAGAGAACCCTTAGTAAATCACTACTTCTCAGAGGTGTCTTTCTGGTATAGCTGGCTTTTGGATTTTGAATCTGTTGCAAGATCCTACCTCTTTGATTTACTGGAGATGAGAAGTTGCTGCCTACTTGACCAAGCCCCTGCTTCTCCAGCACTGGCCTATAGTATAGCATTGTTTATGACCTGTGGGCCATCTCAACCTTGGCGTACTAGGAAGAACAACTAACTACAACAATCATGTTACCTTGGCTAAAATAGGACAATCAGCAATAACAATAGCATCAAACACAGCCTAGAAAATGACAAATTGTGCTATTAATTTCCCACCTTTAACTGTATGAACTATACTTGTGGTTACATAACAAAATCTAAAACAAGAAAATTGTATACATATGGTAAATTAACCCTCAATACTGAGCCAGGTGTGGTGGTGCATGCCTGTAATTCTAGCACTCGGGAGGCTGAGGCAGGAGGATCATTGTGAATTTGAGACCAGCCTGGGCTACAAAGCGAGTTCAAGACCTGCTTGAACTGCATAGTGAGACCCTGTCTCAAAAGAGAAAAAAAAAACACCTCAATATGGTGATCTCACCCTCAGGAGAAAAAATTTTAAAAGTGTTAGGGGGAGGAAGTGCAGAAACAGAAGAAGTGGAAGACATTAGAAGCAAGGCTGGAAGATAGGAAATTTGCATGAACTTTGAGAAACTGGGGAAGAAGACAGGTGTGAGAGAAGCAAGAAATAAAAACAACAGAACAACAATAACGAAAAAACTAGAAGCAATGTTCATGCTCATAACAACAAGAACAAATAAAATTAAAATTACAAAATAAAAGCAAGAACAAACAAGGAAAAAGGGGGAAAAAAAGAAAATGGAAAGAAAATAAGAAAAAAAAAGTCCACTTTAGGGCATGGCTCCGCTGTCACTGGTGGACAGAAGGGGCAGACGGAGTCCAGATCTGCGCTGATTAATCCCAGAGAGCCAGCAGTAGATCTGCAGTGCACCACCCCTGCAGCCTGGTTTCTGGTTGCAAGGCTGCGGCCCGATTTGTCCAGCCTGCAACACTCCATGTGCCTCCTGCCAGCTTGAACTCAGCTCCTTGACCTCCTGCCAACTTGAATTTGATTCTGCCTCATCTTGATACTGGGACCTGCAAGGTGGAGCCAGTCCACAGGTGTTCTGGTTTCCAAACTCAGCCTCTCGCCAAGGTGACTACCAACCAATCGCCCTACCTTGGGGAATGTCTGAGCCCAGAAGACTCACCAGCCACTGCAGTCTGCTGTGTTCACTGCTCCATTCCGCTGTGCGTTTCTCTGCGGAGGCCTCTGGGGTCACCAGGAGTCGCTGTGCACCCGCCCCCTCCCATGTGGTGAGTCCAGCTCAGGAGGAAACACCGCTTGCCACCTCCTTCTAGGCTGAGGTCTCTCTCTCTGATCTCCCCATGGGCTTCAATTCTTGCTTCAAATCTTTGCTGGGTCTCAGGGACCCCCTTCCCTCCTCTTCCTCACATCGCTGTATTCCAGCATCTGGACACCAAATCTCAGAGAGGCTATTTCTCTGTTGGTTGCTACTCCACCATCTTCCCAGAGGTCCTGGATTTTTCTTCTTCTAAAACAGGGTCTTGCTGTGTAGTTCAGGCTGACCTTGCACTCACTATATAGCCCACGCTGGACTCAAACTTGCAGGGAGCCTCCTGCCTCAGCCTCTTAAGTAGGTTGGACCACAGGCAGTGGTCAGTATGCATGGCGTATATTTAATTTTTTTAAAAAGTGTATATGTTTAAAAAATTTACATTTAATTTGTTATTAGTACATTTGCAGTATATATTGACCACAGTTATGGTGGGGAATTGGTACATGTGCACAACACATCTTACATCCCCTCTTTCTTCCCTCTAAACTGTAATTCTTTTTTTTTTTTTTTTTTTTTTTGCAGCACTGGGGATTGAACTCACAACCTCATGCCTGTCAGACAAGCACTTAAGTCACTGAGCCAAACTCCCAGCCCTGATTTTTCTGAGACAGGGTCACACTATGCAGCTCAGGTTGGCCTTGTGCTCGAGTTGTAGCCCAAGCCGGCCTCGAACTCACAACGCTCCTCCTACCTCAGCCTCCCGAGTGCTGGGATTAAAGGCGTGCGCCACCACACCCGAAAGCAAGGCCGGCCTGAGCTACATAGTGCGACCCTGCCTCAAAAAACCAGGGCTGGAGGGCCGGGAGTTTGGCTCAGTGCCTTAAGCGCCTGCCCTGGCAGGCGCGAGGTTGTGAGTTCAATCCCCGGTGCCGCAAAAAAAACCAGGGCTGGGAGTTCAGCTCAGTGGCTTAAGCGCCTGCCCTGGCAGGTGCGAGGTTATGAGTTCGATACCTGATGCCGAAAAAAAAATGCATAACAATTAATTTGGGAATAAATTTTGGGGTCCTCTGATAGCAGAATTCCTATTCTTTGATATGGAGTTAAATCTTAGGATGCCTAAACTTGATATAATGGGCATTTTCTTTCACTAAAACATGGTTCAAAGGGATATTTTAATATATGTCAATGTCACTCATAGTGATATTTACTTGGAGTTCCTTGTTACATGTGGTATTTTAATATAAGTTGTGATGAATTCACCTTATAATTACAGTGAAATTCACTATTTCGGCAAAACCTGCTCAACAAGCTATAACAATTAGGTTGCTACATTTTTAAGCCTTGGAAACACTTCATGTTTCGAGTCAATAAAGACACTGACATTATGAAAATCAGAAGAATGAGGTGGATCTCATATTTCTTAAGGTTCCCAGTTACATTTCACCAATGGTTTATCTAGGAATTAAGTAAACAAAGGCACACAATGGGAAGGCGATGGGTGTGGTGGGGTGTGTTGGGTGTGTTCACTGTGCTTGCTGTTTTCTTTTATTGTGCAAATTCTCTTTCTCATAAGATGAATTTTATGAGTGTGTGAGCTACAATTCAATGTTATTTCTTTTTCTCTGAGACACTGAGGCTGGCCTCAAACCCATGCCAATCCTCCTCCCAACTGCTGCGATCGCAGGCATGCGCCACCACACCTGGCTGTTGTTACTTCATTTTGATACTTTTAGTCTTTAAAAGAATTTTCAATCAGAGAAATGAATATATACATGCATATGCATATATACATATATATGAATATGTATTTATATGTGCATATATATTTCAAACAATTTAATGAAAATGTTTGAAGTTTAAAAAAGTAAATCAAGAGAAGGTTGGAAGCTGAGGAAGTCATTGGGAAGAAAAGACTAAGATCAAGAAAATAGAGACAAAATTAAATAAAATCAATTCAGGAAGTCCAATATCGTACAATTAAGAGTTCCACAAAGACAGAATAAGGAAAATGATCAAAAGACAAAGGGATTTCCCTGAACTGAAGGCTATGCGTTTGTGGGTCACACTGCCTGTTCCCCTCTCCCTCCCCACCCCAGCCACCCCCACTCCATGCTGGGAAGGACCCCAGGGCCTTGTGCCACCACCCAGATACCACCACGATGTCGCATCCCTGGTCCTTTGGTGGCACTTTCTCAACAGCATCACCGGTATGGAGGAGCAGATACAACAAAGCTTTCAAGTCAAAAGGTTCTGGCTAAAACTCTAGAGCAGGGCCGGAGATTGAGCTCAGTGGCCCAAGCGCTTGCTGGGAAGCACAAGGTCATGAGTTCGATCCCTGACCAAAACAAAACAACTCTAGACCCGCGCTGGCGGTCATTCCAGGCTGCCGCGCTGCACCCCACACCCCTGCCCTGCAGGCAGCAGCCCCTCCTCACACCAGGGTCAGCCCTGCCTGCCACGGCTCCCTCAGCGGTGACCTGGCTGGCGAGGGACCCACACCCAGCACCCTCACCCAGCACATGGTCGCCCCATCTTTTTGTTTTTATCATCGCCCTCTATGCACGTTTTTCCTGGACTATCCCACTCATGACACCCGAACACCGCAGATGCACTGATGTCCCCTATGAATATCTGAGAGTTATCTTCTCTACGCTTCCAACCCAGTTTCTCTGCAGTCCCTCCAGCCTGTTGTCTGCTCCCTAGAACCAGAAGCACGAATCAGCAGACAGCTGGGATGGGGTTACCATCAGGGCTGCCCCGTGTTGGGCTGGGTGCTGTTCTTGGTACGGAGCACCAGGTAGCCAATATAGGAGGATAAGGGCTCCACCATGACACCGAAGGGAAAGCCCAGGCTTAAGAGCAGCCAGGGGCTGTATCCCCAGTGGGGCCCAATGGATACAGAAAGTGTGGTATTTACACACCACAGAGTACTACTCTGCCGTAAAGAAGGATAAGCTTGAATCAAGTAGGAAAATGGTCGTGTCTTGAGACCATAATGTCATGTGAAAGAAATCAGACACACAAGGTTAAATATCTTATGGTTCCTCTTAGATGAGAAACCCAAAGTATAAACCAGGAGCAAAACAAAAAGATAGCTAATAGGAAGGAGGGAAATAGATCTTTCTCTAAAGGGAAGGGGATCAAGAGATGGGGGAGCAGGAGCTGGCAGGGAAAGGAAATGGAAACCAATGAACTGAAGGACCAGTGGCCTTCACGCTTCCACGCGCAGGAAGGGGACAGAGCCAGAAGGAAGAGAACGGCGTGGAGGGGACGGCGCGACACGGGCGGGGACCAGGCCCTGCCGGTGGACGTGGTCATCATGCACTGCGAACGAGGCCCACCAAGAACCCTGAAGAGGAGTGGCCAGCAGAGATGGTCAGGGCACGGGGCCCGGGGCTCCCGGGAGAACGGACCTGACGGCTGAATCGCGCGCAGGACCGGGTTACGGGCCTCCGGGTTCTGTGTTAGGATCCGGACATGAGTTTGAATTCAGAGAACTGAGTGACGAAGGCAACTCCCAACTCCGGGAAAGACTCAAAGTTGTACAGCAATTGAAACAGCACTGTACTACACTAGGTGACTCAGCTGTGAACAGCGTTTTGTTCCTTCCTTCCTCCCTCCTTCCCCGCTTTGTCCCTTTCTCTGTCTCTGTCTTTCGTTGAGACAGGGTCTCACCGTGTAGCCCACGCTGGCTTTGAACTTGCAGCCATCCTCCTCGGCCTCCCAACCCCTAGGATGTCAGGCGAGCACCGCCACACCCAGCATGCAGGGAACCGAGCTTCCGGGGCCAGCTAATAAAGACGACCCCGAGAGCCTGTGCCTGGCTGAGTTGGCTCGGATGCACTCGAGTGCATTTTATTTGGCTTTTAATTCACTGCCCGCTCTCGCTCAGGCAAATCCCAAGGGAGCGATATTTTGGCAAAGTGTCCAGGGACCGATAACTGAATATACTGTACGTAAGGACAACAGCACCAAGCTCCTGGTCCCTGGCCTAAAATACCGTAGGATCATTCATTCACTGGTTCCCAGCTGGGTGCTATCCAACACGCGATGAATCACTGCGGGCTGGAGATGGTATCTAAAGAAATACTTCACCAAGGGAGGTGTCTCCTGGTGCCTGAGGCTTTTACCGTCATCAGCCAGAGCAAGAATTGCGAGTGTGTCACCAAGTCACACTCCACGGCACAAACCATGCGCTTGTTTCCTCACTTCTTACCCGTGAAATCCTACGGAAGTGACTGTTAGCCTGTTTTAAGTCCTTCCTTTCCACTATCTGTGCCAGAATTGAAGAGAAGGAAAAAATCTGAAACTAGTTGTCATTTATTCCTGTGAACGTAAAATTCTGTTAATGCCTTCATGGGAGATAGACCAGGATTTTATGAAATCATTGAATGCTGTTTGTTTTTTGGAATAGGGGCTCACTATGTAGTTCAGTATGGCCTTGAATGTACTATGTAGTCCAGGCTGGCCTTGAACTCACAGCAGTCCTCCTGCCTCAGCCTCCCGGTGCTGGCATTATAGATGTGCACCACCATACCTGGCTAGGCCCAATATTTCAAATGAAGAATAAAATAAAGGTCTCCTTTGGTGGTCTTTTCCATCCATGTGATCAACATCCTCACTTTGGAAGTGGCAACTTCTTACCTGTAAATTCAATACTACAATTTGTTTAAACTTCCTTGGGAACATTTGGTATCTGTTTCATTAAAGAGTTCCCTTTCTCTTAAATTTTGTATAGTTTTAATAGCAACTGTCTTGTGACAGACAGTATTTTAGTCCAGATCAGAATTTACATATAAAAAACCCAAGTAACTACCTGCTTGCAAATGGAAAATAAATTAAGAGATCGCCTGATGAAATCGAAACCGGGTTTATCTGATGACAGAGATTCCTCAGCAGGTGCCTCAGGTTCAGCCCGGAGACTCAGCCATCCAGCAGGGCGCGTCTTTTGGCAAGAGAACTGGGTTAGATGTGGTGATCACATGCTCTGCAGGGAGAGACTCCCTGCTCCTGCTCTGCACAGCAGAGGGCGTGGATGCTGGTGGCGTAAGCTGTGGACCACAGCCCAGCATCTAAAAAAGAGAAAGAAAGAAGACGCTACTGGAGGAAGAGTTGCAGCTGCATCAGAAGATACTGTTTTGATGACTGGCTAAAGACAATGTGGTGTCTATGTGTAGCGGAATATTACTCTGCTATAAAGAATGACAGATTTGGGACATTTTAGGTAAATGGATGCACCTGGAAAATATAATGTTGTAAAGTAAACCAGACACTCAAGCTTAAATACCACACGGTATCTCTCATTCAAGTGAGGCAAAGTACAAACAAAGAGATTAACAAGGATGGACAGAAGGGGACAAGAGACGAATGGATCTCTTGCAGCAGAGAAATGGACTAGGGAACAAGGGTGAGGGGTGAGGAGGAGGGGAAGGGAAGTAAGTAGAATAGAGATGTGCTATATACAGGAACCTGCTAACCTCAATCAATGTAAACATGACATGCCGTAACACAAGCTAAGATTAATAATATTAACAAGAATGGAAAACGGGAGAGGGAAATTGGAGGAGTAGGGGAAGAAGGGAGGGAAGGGGAAGGGGACTCAAAAAACAGAGAAATGAGCTGTGATAGGCACACATTCCCACTCCCACTTCATGAACTACAACATGCACTAACAAAATAAAGCATGGACTTTTTTTAAAAAAAGATTTTTTTTGTTTGCTGTTTTTTTGAAGCAGGGTCTCCCTATGTAGTTCAGGCTGGCCTTGAACTCAGGGTGATCCTCCTGCCTCAGCCTTCCAAGTGCTGGGGTTACAGGCATGTGCTGCCATGCCTGGCTGTGTTTGTTCGTTCAGGTAGGGTCTCACACGGTAGTCCAGGCTGGCCTTGAACTCGTGGCTATCCTTCCGCCTCCACCGTAGAGTGTTGGGATTAGAGGCAGGTGTGCGAAAACAGCCATTGTTCAGAGGAAAAGAAAGCTGCTGAGAGCTCGGTAGATGAGAGCGCGTTCTGACCTCGCGGGCCAGCGGGAAAACCATCCTGCTGGCAGGAGCCGTGGCTGATAATCAGTTCTGTCTACATCTTGCAGTTGAATAAACCTGGGCTGAATGTGGGTTCAGGGAGACAGGAGAAGTCCCAGAAATTCTTGGGGATCCTAGAACTGCAGGGGAAAGTGAGACAACTGAAGTCCTGCAGTTATGACGTCTCCCAGGTGGGCTCAAAGACGGAGGAAAGCGGCCTCTGCCCGCTGCTCTGCTGCGCGGTTTCCTAACAGGAACCAGATCCCAGGTGATGACGTCCATGACTCCACTTTCCCTCAGAGGCTAGCGCTGTCTCCTTTTTTACTTATTTATTTTTATTTGATTCCCTGTCAATCAACTTTATTTCCAAATAGAAATCCCTAAACAGTCAGTCATTATTAAATTGTATGATGGTTATTAACCTTTAAGACATATTTTACAAATAATTAAAGGAAGATGTAAAATACTGGGATTTGTTTGGTGAATATTAATTGCAAAATTTCTTTTCCTTTCTGAATTTTTTTCCTGCCTAGCACAATCTCCCGATGCCAGCGGACGGCAGCCAGTTTACTGGCTTGGTTCAGGAGTATAATTCGGTGTTCTTTTTCTTCCAAGTTTTTCAAGGGCATAACATAGGCAAAATAATTGCTGGAGACCTGTAATTTCATGTCATGCGCTATTGTAACGTAACAGTAGCTGCTTGGCAAATGGTTTGTGGCTTATTCAAAGATAAAAAGAAGTCAAGAAGAGGACATTTCATGGAAGCAGTCTCTACTTATCATAGCCATTTTCATAGACGAGGGCTGTGGAGCCAGGAAAGAACACTGCTACCCTAGCTGGGAGTGATGGTGCACGCTGGTCATCCCAGCACTCAGGAGGCTGAGGCAGGAGGATCACTGCGAGCTCAAGGCCAGCTTGGGCTACATAGTGAGTTCAAGGTCAGCCTGAACTGCGTAGCAAGACCTTGTCTCACAGAACAGAAGACACTGCTAGCCTGCCATCTGGTCACCTGTCAACACTACTCAGTGCCTTTACCTATGCTTTGAAGTTAGTAGCTCCCATTAACAATGTGGTTGCCTCAAACCCACAGTGATCTTCCTGCCTCAGCCTCCTGGAGTGCTGAGATGAAGGCATGTCTCACCACAGTTGGCACTAGGTTGCTCTACTGAAACCCCTCTACTACTCGTTATGATTTCTAATATTACTAATACCTTACCATTATTAAAATAATTCTTCGTTCTCATAGTCACAACACCCCCCGGGACAGGATCCTTTCCATTGTGTGTCATTAACAACAGGTACCTCAGGACAGGGAGAAGTCAAGCAGATTTCTAAAATTCATATCTATTTGATGCAACAGTCAGAATTAGAATTCAGGCCTTTTGGCTTCCAACCAAGTTTCTTTCTTCTGTAGGAAGAGTGTTTTCTTTTGATTTTTAACATAAAAATTTTTTTAACTAGATGTTATTGCACACGCCTGTAATCCCTGGGAGGCTGAGGCAGGAAGATCTCAAGTTCCAACCCAGCAAAGGGAACTTAGGGACTTGGTCTGTCTCCAAATTTAAAAATTTAACAAGTGACAGGGATGCAGCTCAGTTCAAAGGCCTCAGGTTCAATTTTCAGTACAACCAAAAAAAAAAAAAAGTAAAACAAAAACAAAACCAAACCCACTGGGCGTGGTGGTGCATGCCTTTAATCCCAGCACTTGGGAGGCTGAGGTAGGAGGAGCGTTGTGAGTTCAAGGCCAGCTTGGGCTACAATGTGAGTGCAAGGCCAGCCTGAGGTACATAGTGCGACCCTGCCTCAAAAACTAGGGCTGGGAGTTTGGCTCAGTGCTAAAGCGCCTGCCCTGGCAGGTGTGAAGTTGTGAGTTCAATCTCCGGTGCCGCAAAAAAAAAAACAAAAACAAAAACACCCAAAACTTACTTGGTGATGTTTTTTAATACTCTGTCTCGGGTATAGGACTATTTCTTCTTTCCATTGTAATTGTTGTTTTTCTTTTTTGCACCTTACATAGTTCCTTGAATAAGGACTCAATAAATGCTGTAAAGGTTAGGACTATGGGAGCGTCTTTTATAGAACACGAAGACTTACGTATAATTAGTTCTGTTCTTTTCCTTGTCATCCCCATCTAAGCCCCGGTATAATCAGCAGAGGCAACTCAGGAGGCTGGACTAGTGAGCCCTTGCCTAATTGTGAGCCCGGCCTCCTCAGAAGGACCAGAAAAGATGCACTTTTTTATTTTATTTATTTTTTTTGCGGCACCAGGGATTGAACTCACAACCTCGCGCCTGCCAGACAGGCACTTAAGCCACTGAGCCAAACTCCCAGCCCTAGTTTTTTTTTTTTTTTTTTTTGCGGCACCGGGGATTGAACTCACAACCTTGCTGGACTCACAGCCTTGCGCCTGCCAGGGCAGGCGCTTAAGCCACTGAGCCAAACTCCCGGGCCTGGTTTTTTGAGGCAGGGTCGCACTATGTAGCTCAGGTCGGCCTTGCGCCGCGTTGTAGCCCAAGCCGGCCTCAAACTCACAACCACCTACCTCAGCCTCCCGAGTGCTGGGATTAAAGGCGTGCGCCACCAGCCCTAGTTTTTTGAGGCAGGGTCGCACTGCGTAACTCAGGCTGACCTTGTGCTCACTTGTAGCCCAAGCGGGCCTCGAACTCACAGTGCTCCGCCTACATCAGCCTCCCAAGTGCTGGGATTAAAGGCATGCGCCACCACGCCCGGCTCCCTTCTTTTTCATATTTTTGTTTTTGTTCTTTTTTAGAAAGAGTCTCACTATACAGTCCAGGTTGGCCTTGACTCGAAGCGATTCTCCTGCCTCAGCCTCCTGCCTCAACCTCCTGCTGGCATGAGAGCATGCACCACCATACCTGGCTCATGAGATTCATTTTTAAACAGAAGGAAACTGAGGCTCAGAAAAGTTCGGTAATTTGCCCAAAGTCTTGCAGCTAATAAATGGCAGAGGCAACTAAAAACTTAGATCTGTCAGATACCAACGCCTTGGCTATTAGCGCTACATGACATTTACATTTTTAGAAATTTTAATGTAACTTTAATTACTACATATGTTACCTAGAGCCTTCCAGTTCTGACACAATTCAAGCTCCCCCATGGCTAGAGCTCTCCCTCTTCTAGGGGGGTAAGCAGATGATGTCACAGGGTCCCCCGGATAGAGATGATGTAGCATCAAATCCTAGCAACGTAATTCAGCGGAAGGAAGTCCCCTCTTGGAGACGTTATTTGTTCTTGCCGAGAGTCGCCGGTGCAGTCTGTCCCGAACACCCACTCCGCAGTCTTGGAAATGCTATGTTAATTTCTTCTTCAGTCTGCAGGCTCAACCACCTGGGCGCTTCCTCTCTGCTTCCCCAAAGTGCAGGAAAGAAAGAAAATGCTTTTTTTTTTTTCTTTTTTGAAGGTTATATTAATAGAAGTCAAGATTATTGGGATTATTTATTTTAGTAAACTGCTTATCAAACAGCAGTGCCTCCTAATTGGGTACAGCTCTAGCTGGAGCGCTAACTCAAGAGACAAGGAAAACTCCAGTTTC
>RJWM01023271.1:0-32514 GCA_004363535.1 Dasyprocta punctata
AGGAAGAAGGACGGGAAGGAAAACGAGATGGGTGGGTGGGCAGATGGATGGATGGATGAGTGGCTGAGGGGAAGAAGGGAGAGGGAGGAAAGGAAGGAGACTAGCGAAGATCTCAGGCCTAAGTCTGGGGTGTCACTCGGGTAGAGCTGCTGCCAAGCTCTGAGTCTGATCCCCGCACCACAAAGCAGGGGCTGAGAGCAGCTCCCCGTGGCAACCGGGGACTTGGGAGCTGTCACAGTAACAACCTCTGCAGCCTGCCCACCCCCCAGTCCTCTGTCATTGTCCCCCAGGGAAGTCACAGCGCAGGGGTCACAGGACACTCAGGAGTGCACTACCTAGGCCGCTCCGCAGAGGTCCGCTCATGCGCTCCAGGGAGGGGAAAGAGGCCTCCCAGCGGGCGCCTGCTGGGGACACCATGACGCTCTGTGGTTGGGACATCTGAGCCAGACCCGCCTTCGTGGAGACTTCAGCATCAGCTTTCTCGCGCGCGCGAGTGCGTCTCACCTCAAGGCGGGCGGGCTGCTGGATTGCACCTCCGCGCCCCAAAGTGAGTGTGGGCCCTCGCTTTCCTCCCCTAAAGCGGGAGGGCTGGAGCTCCACCCTCAGCCTACCCAGGGCTCCAGGGAGGGATTGGGAAGGGAGGAGTAAGAGTGGGGGAAGCCCCTGCTGGGTGCCTGGGGAGCCCCTCTTCTGCCTCTGAGGTCCACTGAACAGGCACCCCCCGCAACGCAGGAAGGAAGCCTGGATTTTTCCCAGCAAAAATTATCCTTCTTGGGAGGGGCGCCAGGTGGCAGTGGGGGGTCTCTGCTGCAGATCTCTGGTGCCTTTCACCCCAGGGTTAACTTTTGTTTATTTTTTGTTGTTGTTTTGTGTTTTTTTGTTTTTGTTTTTTGGTATGGGGGATGGAACTCACAACCTCGCGCCTGCCAGGCAGGCACTTATGCCACTGAGCTAAATCCCCAGCCCCATTTTTTTTGAGACAGGGTCTCACTATGCAGTTCAGATGGCCTTGAACTCACTTTGTAGCCCAGGCTGGTCTCAAACTCACAAACGATCCTCCTGCCTCAGCCTCCCGAGTGCTGGGATTAAAAGCGTGCGTCACCACACCTGGCTGTGTTTTGTGTTTTTGAGACAGGGTCTCACTATGTTGTCCAGGCTGGCCTGGAACTCCTGGGCTGGGGTGATCCCCCTTCCTCAGCCCCCTGAGGAGCTGTGACCCCAGGTTCAAGCACCCCCAGGGCAGAGGCAAAGCAGTGTGAATTGAGTTTGCTGAGTGAGCTCAAGGGAGAGCAAAAGATCAATTAGATGCGAAGATCAGATAGGTGCGTGAAGGGAAGGACTAAGAAAGCAAGTGAGAAACTCAGCTGAGGTCAGTTACAGATTGTCAAAAGCAGAGGAGCGTGACAGGTTACTGAAGGAGGAAGAAGACCCAGAAAGAAGATTCGCATCCTCAAAGTTAGCCCAAGCAGGGCCCAGGTCTCCTTGACCTTAGGCCAGAAAACACAGGCCCAGCAGGTTAAGTATGCACACCAAGGTACTAGTGAGAGTTGGGAGGTGTATTTGTGCAAAACAGTTAAGATTCTGGAGGCTGGGCATAATGGTACACACCTGTCATCCCAACACCCTGGGAGGCTGAGGCAGGAGGATCGTGAGTTCAGACCCAAGCTGAGCAACTTCACAACTTAAAGAGACTCTATCTCCAAACTAAAAATTTTGTAAAGGGACTGAGGATGTAGTTCAGCATAAAGGTCCTGAATTCAATCCCCAGTACCAACGGAAAGAAAAATTAAATTGGACTCAAACATGGGATTATTTCCAATGTGATACTGTGTACCCAACTCGTTATGAGGAACAGCATAGGGTCGGATCGAATTTCTTAGCTTCAAGTCTGAGTACTTCCTCTTGCTAGTTGTATGATCTTGAGCAAACTCCTTCCCCCCTCAGAGCCTCGGTTTCTGTGTCTCTGAAATGGGACTAATACCAAGGAGCACCTCACATGATTGCAGAATCAGGGAGCCTGATCAGTGTTCATAGGGTTAATCAGCATTGCTCCTGATGGGCCCAGGCGACTGTGTGAGGGCTGATACTGTCACCAAACCACCCAAGGTCAAAACCCAGTGCCAATATCCGGGCAAACAGACAAGCAGGGAGCATCTGTGGCAAAACCATTCGGAATGCAAATGACCTCAACAATGCTCAGAAAGGAAATGGTTGGATTGCTTTCGGTAGCATCAGTTTCCTCATTGATGGGGAGAGAAGACTGACTCACTCTCTGAGCCTCGATATTAATCTCTGAGGGTTCAGAAAGCAGCAAGGTGCAGCATGCTGTGTAGAAAACAAAGGTTTTTGTTTCAGCACGGAGCTCTAGTTGTATAAAATATTTCTGGAGGTATGCAAAACTTGGGGGGAGATTGGGTAAAGAACAGATGCACCTTTTACTGTACTTGATTTCGCTTCACCAGCATTTTCCACGTGCTTGGTTTTTGCTTTTTTTTTTTTTTAGCACTAAGCATAGAATCGTGGTCAAGTCTGCACACACAGAGAAAGAAACCATGGTAGCAAGTGTTTGGAAGAAAGGAAAATTTGCCACCAGTGACATCAAAGGCAGGAAATGGTGTTTCCCTGATAAATGCAGTGGAAGAAGTCGGGGGGAGCGCAAGGACCCCTCCACTGGGAGAAACCATTCACTGCTGGGAAACCAGCCAATCTGCTGCGGAAAGGGAATCCCAGAGGGGCCACCACCAGGAAGGGACTCTCCAGCCCCTCTAGGGGTGGCAGCCACCCAAGTGTCACAGCTAGGCATGTGTACACAAAAGATACCCTCATGCAGGCATGGGATCCCAGCATTCTGGGAGGCTGAGGCAGGAGGATGGAGAGTTGGAGTCCCATCGGGGCAACTTAGCAACCTAGTGAGAACTTGTCTCAAAATTTAGACAATTCCCAGTACCCAGGGAAAAAAAAAAAAAGAAAGAAAGTTCTCACTGGGGAGATATACAGTCACACAAACCAAGACAGACACACCATGGAGACAGACACACAATCAGATTGATATGCCAAGCTTGCCAGCAGAGCAAGCCACAGACACATAACAAAGAGCCACACAAAGGTACAGGGAAAGAGAGTCAGGGTGCATAACCAAGCACATCAAGGATGGGACACACCATCCAAGACACACAATCATATGTGTATGAAAACAGATACAAGGGTCGGGAGTTTGGCTCAGCAGCTTATGTGCCTGTCAGACAGGCACGAGGTTGTGAGTTCAATCCCCGGTGCTGAAAAAAAAAAAAAGAAAAAAGAAAACAGATACAGAGATACACAAAACACACAGTGACGCTACACACACAGAGAGGGGCAGGACAGACCCCACGGCGAGCCACACACATACACAAGAACACACTCTTACGGGTGTGCACAGTCACACTCTGACAGGCAGCTACTAGAGACACACAATTCAGGCACACACAAAATTACTCACACTCATACAGCCCACTTGATGGAGACACGCCATTGTGGCCACATGGGAAGTCACACAGGGCCACACAGTTACACAGGACACAACATTGGGATAGACACACGATCACACAAAGAAAGAGCGTCTCCCCATCACAGATACCCACAATCGCAATGGAGAAAGGTTCGTGGAGTCACAGAATCCCTGTCCCATCCCCAGGCCCAGGAGAGGCAGGGGACGCACTATACCCACGGACACATAGACAACCCCAGGGAGAGTCAGGGACTCTGCGACAGGGTGTCAGAGACAGGAAATGTCAGTGCACAGGAACACGGTAGACTCCCAGGTCCCGAGATGAGACAGGCCAAACTTGACAAGCACTTGACATGACAAAGAGAAAACATAACTGAAGAACCCAGACCCATCTGCAGAGGAGACTCAGGTCCTCCCTGAGACCCCCGAGAGCGACCCACTTCCAGAGAAGACCCGGGTACCAACCCTCTTGGGAGAAGACCTTGATCCCACATCTTGATCCCCAACCCCTGCAGGACACCCAAGCTCCGCCCCCAAGGGGGACCACCCAAGCTCCGCCCCCAAGGAGACCACCAAGCTCCGCCCCGAAGGGGACCACCCAAGTCCCACTCCCCAAGGTCCGTGGTGGCCCCAGCCCTTACACCATCTAAGATCTGTATTCCCATGAGAAACCCAGGTTCCTCCTCCGGACCGGGCCAGCCCCCGCCCGCTCCTCTCACACCCCCATCCCCCTATCCCTCCCGCCTTTGAGGAACAGAGTCTAGGTCTGGTCCCTTAGCTCTGCAGCGCCGCCCAGCGTGAACCGCGCGCGCCCCCTGGTGGCCCGGGGCTGCACGGCGTCAGTGCGGGGAGCCGAGAGGCGTAGGGGGTTCTGTGTAGGAGCAGGGGAAAGATGCTGCGGTCTTCCGAGCGTCACATGCGGAGCCTGGGGAGGAAAGCGCGAGACGCCAGCGAGGGGAGGAGACGCGGATGCGGAACAGGACGCGGAAGCGGCCGTGGGTTGAAACCGGGACGACCGTGGGAGCGAACATCCCTATGCCGGGCAGCCCCGGCCAGGGCTGCCTCCGCGATAGTGGAAAATCCAGGGAGCCCCGAGCCGATGACCAGTGAGGCAGCGGGCAGCGGCCCAAGCACACAGCCAAGGGTCTCTGCCCGCCCAGCTACGGCTCTCAGCTAGAGATCGCCCAAGATCTGGACTGCCCAGCACCCAGCCGGGGACGCCGAGGGCATGCGCCCAACCGAGCCTCCCTAGCCCACCTATACCCGCGATTATTGTCCAGGTCCCGCCCATTCACCTGCCATTCACCTGCCGGAACCCATCCACTTCCCAGCTCCTCCCACTTCCAAATTGCTTTCTCTAGGCTCCACCCACTTCCCAGCCATCAGCCTCCTAGGCTGGCCCATTCCCGGTCCCTCCCACCTGCTCCGTCTTCCTCTAGGCTCCTCCTACTCCCAGTTCCTTCCCCCTTTCCAGTCATTCTCCCTTGACCACGCCCATTTCCCCACCCACTTCCCCGCTTTTAAACACTGCCCATTTCCCCTTCGTCATTTCTTCCGAAGCCCCACCCACTTCCCCGCGGCCATCAGTCGCCCAGGCAGGTCCAGTAACCCGTCCCACCAAACCTGCTCTGTCCTGCCCACTTCCCTGTCATTCTCCTTCGACTCCACCCATTCCCCCCCCCACCAACCACCCGCGAGCTCCGCCCACTGACCAGTCCCTCCCACTTCCCCTGTCATTCTCCCTAGACTCCACCCACTCCCCCACACCAGCCACTTGCGGGCTCCGCCCAGTAACTAGCCACTCCCACTTCCCATGTCATTCTCCCTAGTCCCCGCCCCCTTCCTCCAGCGTAGACTCCAGGCCCCGCCCATTTCCTCCCCCTCCCCTGATATGCGCTGGAGGCCACGCCTATTTCCCCACTAGACAGGACAGGGCACTGCCTGTGCTCCCGCCCCACTCATTTTTCTCCCATTCTTAGTCCAGTACCTCGCTCCCTCCAGGCTCCACCCTTCTGAGATCTCTTGTAACTCCCATTGTTGCCCCTTTCCTGGGTTCCACCTTCCAGATCCCTGTCCCCTCTTCCCGATCCAAGTCTTTGTTTTGTGTTTTTTTTGAGACAGGGTCTCAGATGTACTTCAAGTTGGCCTTGAAGTTGCTTTGCAACCCAGGCTGTCCTCAAACTCACAGCGATCTTCCTGCCACAGCCTCCCAAATGCTGGGGTTACAGGCCTGCACCACCATGCACCCAGCTCCCAGTCCAAGTTTTAAAGCAGTCCCATCCCCATCTGACCACGCTGGTACTTCAGGGCCTGTGGCTCCCGAATCTTCGTGCTTACTCTTGGGCTTCCTTTTTTCTTTCAGCCCTATTTCGTCCCAGGGCCCAACTTCACCCATCAAGACCCCACCTAGCAGCATCATTCCTGCTGCAGGATTGCTAACTCACTGATGGATCAAAAGAGGGTGCTAGGTGAGGCCCTCTCCCCAAATCCAGGGGACAGTGTCTGTCTGCCTGTCTGGCTACCTGAGGGCCACCAGCCTGGGGGCCAGCTGTCCGCCTTGGCTGTGTGCATGTCTCTCCCTGTGTGTCCCTGTGTTCTGGGGAGTCTAGATCAGTGTGTGTTTGTGTCAATGACAAAGAAAGGACATGCCACATTTGCCCGGGTTGGCCTCAAACTTTCCATCCTACCCGCCTCAGCCTCCCAGAGTGCTGGGATGACAGGTGTGTGTTACCACATCCAGCTTGTATACTGCATTGTGCATACATCTGAGTGTGTGTATGAGGGTCCACTGTGTCGCTGTGTGTCAGATTCTATGCGTGTGCATCTGGCACTGGTGGCCCGTGCTGGCCTGGAGTCTGTGTATCTGGATGACACATGCCACCCCTCCCTCGAACTCTGCAGTGGGACAGCCAGTGACATTAAAGTGTCCTCTCCCAGGAAGGAGGCAGAGGCTATGGGAGCACCCGGCTGTCCTGGACTGCATTAGGTGACAGAAAGAGCAGGATCCAAAGAGGCCTGGAGGCCTGGGGAGGAGTCTAGGGGAAGGGCTGGCTGAGAGAGCTGGCACCTGCTACAGAGCAGCCCCTGCCCTGCCCAGCTTTGGGGGGTGGCCACCACGGAACACCATGGGCTTCCCCATCTTCACCTCCACGGTAAGAGGCTGGCCACCGTCCCCCCAGGTAGTGGTGGCATGCCACTGCAAGCTTCCCTCTTTTTCTGGGGACATGAGAAGCCCTTCCCTAAAGCAGGAGAAAGTCTCCTCCTTTCACTGCTTGATGGCACGGAAGAAACTTTCCCCATCTCTAAGGTGCGGAGCAAGAGAAAGCTAAGCCCCTTCCCTCGGAGACAGGAAACCCCCATTCTTTCCATGCATAAACCAGAAGGCGAGTCGAGGAATCTTCTCCTAACAGGGGAATGCCTTATCTCCTCCCTGTGACAAAGGAAGTTCCATTATTTTCAGGTGTTTAGGCGGAAGTCTATTTTCTTTTCCTGGTGTAACAGGAAGTCCCACCCCTTTTAGATATGAGACAGGAAATCCTGCCTATGTCAAATATAAAATAAAGAAATGTCCCACCCCTTTTCCTAGTCTAACACAAATCCCCACCCCCTTTCAGATATGGGCAGGAAATTCCACCTGTGACTGATAAAATAAGGAGATTTTCCACCCTTTTTCTTGGTGAGATGAGAAAGCATGCCTCTTTCCTATTAAAAGACAAAATTATGTCCAAGTCAGGCACGGGGGCAAGGGAAGGCTTCCATTTATGTTTGTGAGGAAACAGGAAACCCTGTACCTTTGCCTAGTTTAGGAGAAAACTCAGAAACTCATATTCTTTTTTTTTTTTCTTCCAGTACTAGGCATCAAACCCACAACCTCATGCCTGCCAGGCAGGCGCTTAAGCCACTGAGCCAAACTCCTGGCCCTAGTTTCTTGAGACAGGGTCACACTATGTAGTTCAGGCGGGCCTTGCTCATGTTGTAGCCCAAGCAGGCCTCAAACTCACAACACTCCTCCTACCTCAAGAAACACATATTCAGCCGGGCGTGGTGGCGCACGCCTTTAATCCCAGCACTCGGGAGGCTGAGGTAGGCGGAGCGTTGTGAGTTCGAGGCCGGCTTGGGCTACAACGCGAGCGTAAGGCCAGCCTGAGCTACATAGCGCGACCCTGCCTCAAAAAACCAGGGCCAGGAGTTTGGCTCAGTGCCTTAAGCGCCTGCCCTGGCAGGCATGAGGTTGTGAGTTCAAACCCTGGTGCCGGAAAAAAAAAAAAAAAAAAGAAACACATATTCTGGGCCAGGCATAGTGGCACATGCCTGGAAGCCCAGCACTAGGGAGGCTGAGGCAGGAGGAGTGTCATGAGTTTGAAACCAGCCTGGAACACAAAGTGACTACATAGCGAGACCCTATCTCAAAAAAATAAATGAATATAATTCATATCCTTTTTCCATGTAAGAGGGAAAGAGCAGAGACAAAAAGGTTGGTTATTTCCCACTCTTTCTGTCCCCTAGGTCTCCAACAGTGACGTATACCCGACCCCATCCCATGTGGCCTGCAGATCAGCCTGGGAGAGATGATTCGCACCCAGGCCCTGCAGCTGAGCTCACCAGTCATACAAACACCTACCTGGGCACCCTCATCTTCATCAGTACGGCCAGTCTCTCCCTGACCAGCACTGCCCAGGTGACCATGGACACCTGGGACCCCACTTCCTGACTGTGTGCCCCAGGACCCTGCCTATTTCAACTGCAAGAGTGGCTACATCACCAAAAAACACCTGCATCCTTCACGCCATGAAAGTGGGGTGAACTCAGGAAGCACCCCCCACCCCCAGTCCTCCTCACCCACCTCCCAGGAAATGCTAATCTGAGCAGAATAGTGTGTGTAGGGGTGAGCACTGGCCCCACACCCGGCGAGGCCAGAGAATACTCCATTGTCCCCTCCCCCAGCGGCCACCCGCACCCAGTCCTGGGTGCCAGCGGCGCCAGGCACGGCTTGCAAAGACGGTTTCTAAAGGCCCATTCAGCCTCTCCGCCTCTGAACAGTCACTCCGAGATCGCTGTGTCTCTCCCTCCCCACAGCTGGAGACAGCCCGGGCCAGGTTGGGTCCACACACCCAGCGCTGGAAGAAATCGGTCCCAGCTGAGGTGTCGAACTAAGTAAGGTCTGGGTGCTGAGCTGGAAGGCGAGGCGGCCAGGGAGAGGGGGCAGGGGCGAGCTCAGGGACTGGACCAGCGATCCACCACCCGGCACAAACAGAGCACAGAGTCCAAGGCTTGCAAGCTGATTGCACATGCGCACACGCACACACACGCGTCAGAGCTGGTCCAAAGCACCCGGCTATGAGGGGGGTGGGGCAGACGCGTGACCCACGAAGAAACTCCAGCCACGGGGACACGTGATGGTCACACGGCTGCTTTGACACTAGCAACATTTTCTCCCTGAAAGACAATCCATTTGACTGCCAGCTTTTCCTTTTTTTTTTTTTTTTTTTTTAAGGCCAAGGAACAAAGTCGCTACAGCATCTTGTAGTGATGAGCTCAAGGGCGTTGGCCCCAGAAAACCCGAGTTCTCTTGGCTGTATTCCAGCCTCAAGTTTGGGTGCCATACCGGACCCCCCGAGGCTTCCATTTCCTCTCCTGTAAGGTGGGCATGCAGTAGCACCCGTTTTGTATGATCGTGACTGCATCAGGTAAAAAGTAAACCCATATATCTAAAGCCGTAGGATCTAGTCTGAATATCCCTTTTGTGGATGTTTGGGGGTTTGTTTGTTTTTGGCAGTGCTAGGGCTAGAACCCGGGGCCCTCATGCAAGCTAGGTACATGTTACAGCCCCAGCTAGAAATATCATTTTTGTTATTAATACAAAGCAAAGCAATTCCCTCTGTCTCCCCCTCGAAGGGTGGAGTGGGGGGCTGGGGTGTATGTCAATGGCGCCAAAAGACTCACACAGGATGGAAATCCCTCCACCACACCACACCTCCAAGAGCTGACCGTTCACAGCTCACAGGAGGACTTTCCCAGGTCTCATGGACCTCAGGAAGGCGGAGACTTGAGCAGAATGTTCTCGATCTCCAGGAAATGTGTCTCCTTTTTTTTTTTTTTTTTTTTCCGTTCATTTATTCTGGACTGGAGATGGAACCCAGGGCCTTTGCACTGAGCTACATCCCCAAGCCTTCCCCCAACCCCCTTTTTGAGACAGGATCTCACTAAGTTGCTAAATTGCCTGGGCTGGGCTTGGAATTTGGGATGCTCCCTGCCTCAGCCTCCCAGAGTGCTGGGATTATGAGTGTGTGCCAGTCTTCTTTTGTGTGTTCCACACATGCTGAGGTCTGAATCATACAATAGCCACGCTCTCGTGCTTTCTGTCCATTTCAAGGATATAGATGAACCTGGTGTTTGGAAAAAATAGGAATTTTCAGGAGGCTGAGGCAGGAGGATTGTTGTGAGTTTGAGACCAGCCTGGGCTACAAAGTGAGTTCAAGGCCAGCCTGAACTGCATAGTGAGACCCTGTCTCAGAAAATAGGGCCAGGGATTTAGCTCAGTGGCCTAAGTGCCTGCCTGGCAGGCTCAAGGTTGTGAGTTCAATTCCTGGTACCAAAAAATGAAAAACGAAAAGAAAAATAGGAATTTGGGGGCTGGGGCTGGAAATGGAACCCAAGGCTTCAGAACCGTCCCTAGAAATGGGAACCTTTTGCTTTTCATTTTCCACTTAAAAATCAGGAGCCTAGACCTTACTTGCCTGCTTTTCTTCTTTCTCTCTTTCTTTGCAGTTCTGGGGATAGAGCCCAGGGCCTCACACATGCCAGGCAAGGCTTCCCACTGAGCCACATCATGGTACCTGCTTTGCTTTCTGGTTCCCTGATCTGCTGACCAAATTTGATCCCCTTACAAGAGGAGGGGTATCAAGTTCATCTGTACAGTCTTGGGTGAGGGCATGGTAACCCCCAATTCCTCATCTAACAACTCCACACTAGCCCATAGTTAAGAGTGTAGAGCTCTCTTCTAGGAAGGGTTTTGGGGCCACAACCAATACTTTTTCTATGCTAAGTGCTATTTTCATACAAAACTGGCAAGGTAGAATCTCCTGCCTCCCAGTGTGGTCACCCAGGATCTGACGGACAGATGGTCCCAAAAATGTATTCCCTCAAGCCAGCCATCTGTCATCTAAAGCACTCTGGGAGGCTCAGGCAGGAGGATGGAAAGTTTGAGGCCAGCCTGGGCCACATAGCAGAAGCCTGTCTGAAAATAACAAATTAAAAGGCCCTGGACTCAATCCTTAACACCACACACACACACACACACACACACACACACACGACTCTGGCAATTTGATAGATCAAAGAAAAGCTATGAGGTGCTCCTAAGATCGACAGTAAGAACAAGTCTCGTATCCCCGGGGTTGTGAAAAGAAAATTTATGCTAATTTCCCTGTGACACCTCAGACTGTGTTTCAGGTCCCCAGTGCACACAAATGCTTATTCAAAGTGGAAAAGGCGTAGAATTCTAGGCCTTGGTACTGTGCTGTGCACAAGTTTAAGCACCCACTAGTAGTCTTGGAAAAGATCCTCAGTGAATGAGAGCAACTACGGAACACACACAAAGGGTTCTTCAGGTGTATAGGTGGCGTGTTGGGAGCTGTTGAAACTGGAAATTGAACACATGTGCTGGGCTGCAGCATGGCCCAGGGGGTGACCCACGGGAGACACCTCAAAGGGCAAGATAAGGTCACAGCTGAGGATACCTGGCTCCAACTCCCATTAGCTAAATGAAGACCATAGCTGCAGGCATTTCACTCCTGTAGTGAATGCAACATGGAGATCTTCCCCTAAGATACTTCTCCTAAATGAACATAATCTGTTACTTGGAAGAGTCCTTGAATGGCTCCCAAGGTCTGTTCAGTTTCCTGCGCTTTCCACTCTAACCCCCTCCTTGTTTGAAAACTAAATAAATATGGGCTACCCAGAGACATTCCTTGTCTTAGCCCCCAGAGTCTCGAGCTCTGCCGAGGGTTTTGATCCTCCTGGAGCCCTAAAATCTTTTTTTTTAATTTTTTTTTTTCAGCACCAGGGATTGAACTCACAACCTCGCACCTGCCAGGCCAGGCACTTAAGCCACTGAGTCAAACTCCCAGCCCTAGATTTTTGAGGCAGGGTCACACTATGTAGCTCAGGCTGGCCTTGCGCTTGTGTTATAGCCCAAGCCGGCCTTGAACTCACAACGCTCCTCCTACCTCAGCCTCCCAAGTGCTGGGATTAAAGGCGTGCGCCACCATGCCCGGCTTGGAGCCCTAAAATCTTAACCATTTGTCTTATTTATTTAAGCCTTTGCCATATACTTGTTTGGGAGATTGGGGATCTAGGCCAGGTCTCCAAATAGTGGTAGTGGGGTATGGTGACCGATTGCTATTTATTTCTTTGCTTTTTGGCTTTGTTGTTGTTGTTGTTGTTATTGTTGTTGTTGTTTGTAAACATGGTTTCACTGTGTATCTCAGGCTGGCCTTGAACTGGCAGAGATCATTCTGTCTCAGCCTCCCGAGTATTAGCTTTACATACAATGAGATAAAATGTACTTATTCATGTTTGGAATTCGAGGTTGAGGCAGGAGATGAGGGCATGGCAAGCTGGCTGGACAAAAAGATGTAACCTGTCAATCACTGAGAACTATGAAGGAGGCTGGGCCAGCAAGTATCACCTGTCAATCACAGCCAGGACGCCTGCACAGAACACCTCCTGGCTGATGGGGTCTGAGCACCTCTGCTCCTTCCCTGTTCTCACTGTATAGTTCAGGCTGGCCCTGAACTCATTACGTTGTCCAGGGTGAGTGCAAACTCACTGTAACCCTCCTGCCTCAGCCTCCCAAATGCTGAAATGAAAGGCAGGAACAATGCCTGGCAGTAATAGAAAATTAGCCAGAGTAATTCATAATCTTTCCATTATTTACCCCTAAATCCATACTTCATTGGAGCATGCTTTATTCTAAAGCTTTCTGCCTCTTTACCCTGTGCCTGGGGACCACGTCTCTTACCCGCCGACGGCTGCCCAGTGATAATCATGAACACAAATGCTAAAATACCCACAGAAATGGATCATGGAGGGGGAAAAATTCTGTAAGGAAAAATACAGAGAACAACACCAGCCAGGCAGGACCCTGGCTCTCCTTAACCCTGCTCCCCAGCCTCCTGCATGCTGTCACCCAGCCTTGCAAACTGGAGCTCAAGCTGCCCACCCGGAAAAGCCAGGGCACTGCCAACAGCAGCCGTGGCCTCAGGCTAAGATTCCCAGCATGCTCTTCCAGGCCCCCTGCAGCTGTTCTGCTAGTCGGTCCTCAGCTCCCAAGGGTGAAGGATGCCACTGGCAATACCAAAAATGGGTCCACTGAGGCCCAGAGGAAGGGAAGGACTCACCAAGGCCCCCCAAATCCAGGACCTGTACCACTAAGGAGCCAGGGAAGAGGAGGTGGCCCAAGCAGAGACTTCCCCGCCTCAGGCTCCCAGCCAGCTCTCACCTTGGGCCTGCATTCGGGTCCGGACCAGAGCCAGGGGGTAGCTGGCGATCTGGCCGCAGGTGCTGGAGATGGTGCCGCAGGCCAGCAGCACGGGGATGCCCGGGTTGGCCGACTCTTGGCTGTACTGCTGGAGCCACCGGTTCTTGAGGGTCTGCAGTGAGAAGGGGGAGGGGTGGCAGGTGGCTCTGCTTCCTGTGACAGCCGGAAGGGGCGGAGCTCAGGGCAGCAGCCCAGGCTGGGCCAGAGTTTTACCTCCATCCCTTTTTGGAACCCTCACCTGCAGGGGTGGGGAGGTGGGCGAGGCCTGGTGCTGAGCAGGCCCCGGCCCCTGGGACCTGCATGCTGGATCTGGTCCGTGGCACATGGCGCTTTGCAGATGGGGAGAAGGCAAGGGCTTTGGGGTGAGAAATCACCCTGGGCTCCCTGAGGGGTCCACTGTCATCACATTTGTGTGGGGGTACTGGGCTTGGAACCTGGGACCTTCCCACTGAGCAACAACCCCAGCTCTTTTTTATTTACTTTCTCTTTTGAGACAGGGTCTCACTAAGCTGCCCGAGCTGGGCTCAAACTTGTGATCCTCCAGCCTCGGCCTCCCAGATTGTCAGGAAGACAGGTGTGCAGCACCCCCCTCTGCTACCATGGTCTTTATGAAGAATCATAAAGGGAGGGGTGGGGACGGAGCTTGGTGACAGCACCCCAGCTCAGCACACACAAAGCCCTGGGTTTGATCCCCAGCACCTAAATACATAAATAAATAAGATATGGGGAGGTGAGATGGAGGCGAGACCATTCCATGCAGCTGGCTTTGAAGATGAGTGAAGGGGCTGCAAGCCAAGGAATGTTGGTGCCACAGAAGTCAGAGAGGCAGAGTAAAGGGTTTTCCCTGGAGCTTCAGAGAAGAAAGGCAGCCCTGCCAACATCTGCATTTTCTTCTGCGCAGGCGTTTCTTTCCCCAGCCCTCTGATCACCCTCAGTGTGAAATGATACAACTGTGATAGTTTGTAATAACAGCCACAGGAAACACACACAGTCTCCGGCTCAGATCCCTGGACAGAGGCCACAGCGCTGCCTTGGCTGCCAGAGGGCAACCTCTGCTGGGGGCTGGGAAGCTCAGGCTGCTCTGTCCAGCAGCCCTGTGACCAGTGATCAGCATTCCAGAAGCAACCTGGAAATTTTGCAGAGTTAAACCAGGCATGGGGGTGCACGCCTGTCACCCCAGCATGAGGAGGAGGGCTGAGGCAGGAGGATCACCATGAGTTCAAGGCCAGCCTGAATTACATAGTGAGATCAGGTCTCCAAACTAACAAACAGCTACATATGCTGGCACACACCTGTAATGCCAGGACTTGGGAGGCTGAGGCAGGAGGATCACCATGAGTTCAAGGCCAGCC
This sequence comes from Dasyprocta punctata, assembly GCA_004363535.1. Classification (NCBI taxonomy): domain Eukaryota; kingdom Metazoa; phylum Chordata; class Mammalia; order Rodentia; family Dasyproctidae; genus Dasyprocta; species Dasyprocta punctata. The sequence continues at coordinate 14,381 of RJWM01023271.1, forward strand.
TGAACTACATATCCAGATCCTGTCTCAAACAAAACAAAACAAAACAAAAACACAAAAATTCTGTCTCCAAGATCCCAAACCAAACCAAACCAAACTAACAGTCCATCAGATTCTCTGTTCTCTTGCCTCTTTGGAGCAGCTGGTTTTGACCCTGGAGGGGCGGAGCTCCACTTATCCACTTCCTTGATAACATAGGAGTTTGTTTTGTTTTGAGACAGTCTCTCACTAAATTTTCCAGGCTGACCTGAAACATGAGATCTTCCTGCCTCAGTCTCCCCAAGTAGCTTGGATGACAGGCATGTGCCACCACACCTAGCCAGTTAGCAGTTTTGCATTGTGTACCCCCAAAAGGTGTGCTGATGTCTTAGCCCCCAGTACCCTGGTGTGCAAGGAGGCTCTTGGGGTGTAGTTGGTAAAGATGAGTGTCACTGGTATCTATTATTTACTTGGTTTTTGGTGCTGGGGATGGAATCCAGGGGATGGTGCATGCCAGGTGCTCTGCCACTGAGCTACATCCCCACCCCTTTTTGCATTTTGAGAAAGGATTCTGCTAAATTTCCCAAGCTGGACTCAAACTTGTGACCCTCCTGTCTCAGCCTCCCAGTAGCTGGCATTACAGACATGAGCTGCCATACCTGGTTCTGGTGTTCTTCCAATAAGAGCAGACACACAGAGAGACAGAGACACAGGTGAAGGAGAAAGACAGGTGACAACAGAGGCAGAGATTGGGGTGCCTGTAGCCAAGCAACACTGCCAACTGGGTGTCACAAAATTGTCATCCCAGCCGCTCAGGAGGCTGAGGCAGGAGGACTGCTTGAGCCCAGGAGTCTGAGGCCAGTTTTGAGACCCTTTTCTCAGACATAATCAAGGAATAACTCTGATTGTTGGCAAGCAGTAGAAGCTAGAAGTTGGGGAGGAGGACACTGACAGGTTTCAGAGTAGGACTCTGCTGATAATTTGAATGGGACTTCAGACCCCAGAATTGGGGAAAAATACATTTCTGTTGTTTGAACTAAATGGTCTGTGATACTTTATTATTGCCAGCTCTAGGAAACAGATACCCACACTCATTACTGGCTGCTTCTCTTCATTTTTTCTTTCTTTCTTTTTTCTTTGTCTTTTTCCTTTCTTTCTTTTCTTTCTTTTCTTTTCTTCTTTTTCTTTTTTTCTTTTGTTGTTGTTTTCCTGAGACAGGTCTTACTATGCAGTTCAGGCTGGCCTTGAACTCATGGTGATTCTCCTGCCTTAGCTTCCCGAGTACTGGGATTACAGGTATGTGCCATGACACCCAGCTTGGACTAAATTTTTTATTTATTTATTTTTATTTATTTATTTATTTATTTGCGGCACCAGGGATTGAACTCACAACCTCGTGCCTGTCAGACAGGCACTTAAGCCATTGAGCCAAACTCCCGGCCCTAAATTTTTAATAACCATTTGAAATCATAATAAACTGTTCCACCCAACTTCTAGCTTCCCATTTTTCAGACTTGGTGATTTTGCTGTTTGTTTTTCTTTTTGTGAGACAAGATCTCACTATGTTGCTCAGCTGGTCTCAAACCCCTAGACTCGAGTCACCCTTCCAAGTAGCCAGGACTACAGGGACGGACTACCACATCGGAGAGGACTGTTATCACAGCTGATTTCTAGTAACTACACCTCGGAACAATGAAAGCACATGTTCGTCGTCAGGTGATATCAGTAAGCCAAATTCACAAGATTAGTTACCCTCGTTATTAGCAGACTTTGCTTGATAAAAGCAAACACCTTGATTCAGGTAGATTTCACAGGCTCTTGCAAAAAGGTAGGACATACAGGATTTCATTAGACTGTGGCCAGAGACAGCCTAGGATGTGTTGAGATGGGACTGAAGTCATGACAGAACGGTACTAAACCAAACTGGTTTCCCATGGAGACATTATTAAAAATGGTTTGCTAAGTAATACACACCTATAAGCTGGGTATGCTGGCATATTCTTATAATCCCAGGGCTCTGGGAGGCTGAGGCAGGAGGAGCTCTGTGAGTTCAAGTCCAACTTGGGCTACATAGTGAGACCCTGTCTCAAAAAAAATTTTTTTTTTTAAATTTTTCCCCAGCAACCAAGGGATACAGGAGGTAGGCAAAGCTGGCTGGGGAAATAAATGGGACCTGCCCATTATAAGATCCCAGGGCAGCACCAAATAATTCTCAGGGCCCCGTATGTGGAACTTCTCACGGGTTCCCATGAGATGTGGCTGGTATAAAAGAAAGGGGAGGCCAGGAGGAGCCTGCTATCTTGACTTCTCACTCAAGCCCACCTAGTACCTCACTTTTCAAATAAATTTTTGGCTCCGTTTTTTGCTTGTCTCATCCAAGTCTCTGTTCAAGGCAAGAAGGACCTGGAATCCTTTTGATTGGCGAGCCATTTTTAAAGGAACTACAACAAGCACAATGGTGCACACCTGTCATCCTAGCTACTCAGAAGGCTGAGGCAGGAGGGTGGCGTGTTTGTAGCTCCCTTTTGCAATTTAGCAAAACCCAGTCTCAAGATATAAAAGGGCGAGGGACGGAGCTCTGCGGCACAGCACCCCTCAGTTCAACCCATAAAATCAGGGACAGAACCACATAGCCAGTATTGCTTCCCCCACGATAGCCCTCGGCCCCAGCAGTGGGGTGGTGGAGGCCTGTAATCCCAGCACTCAGGAGGCTGGAAGATCACTGGAAGTTCAAGGCCAGCCTGAAAGTACATGAGAGACCCTGTCTCCAAACAAACCAAAAATAGTCCTCGGTCCCAAGGGGGAACCAGGGAACAGGAGGAGGAGGAGGAGGCCGCTATCAGGTTCCTGATATAAAGTATGATCTGCACAGATACAACTTGATTGGCCAGCGCCCTGACCCCTCCTGCGGTCCTGGAGGAAAAACTGCAAACAGAACTGGCCTGAGCAGGGTCATAGAGCTCCTAAGAGATGTGCAGAGAGTTGGGTGCGGTGTGCACACCTGCTATTCCAGGCACTTGGGAGGCTGAGGCAGGAGAGTGACAAGTTCCAGACCCTGCGTCAAAATAAAAATAAAAAGGCCCTGGGTTTCATCCTCAGTACCAAAGAGAGGGTGGGGCGTCGAAATATGAAGGTAGGGAGAAGGGTCTGGAGGCCAGGGATGGTGGCGCGTGCCTGTAATCCCAGCACTCAGGAGGCTGAAGCAGGAGGATCACTGTGACTTGGAGGCCAGCCTAAGCTAGGTAGCGAGTTCAAGCCTAGCCTGTGCTACATATCAAGACCCTGTCTGAAGAAAGGAGAGAGATAGGGAGGGATGGAGAGGGAGTGAGGGAGGGACAAGGGAGGAAGGGAGGGAGGATTGTAATACGGAGCAGAGACGTTGATCCGGGAAGACACTTCACGCCCCGCACATTGTGATCCAGCTATAAATCTTAGTCTTGGATGTGCTGATGTGCTGGCCTGCCTAGGCCGCGGAGGAGGTCCCCACCCACAAGGGACCCACGCCCAGCAGGGTATCCAGGTCGGCTCCCAGGCCCCCACAGCCTCCGCAGGCACCCCTCGCCAAGGCGGAGGAAGGAAAAGCGCGGTCTGACCCCTCGGTTCCGCGGAGCCCTCGACTCGGCCCCACTCCGAGGCCTGCGGGCCAAGCAAGGGTTCTAGCAAAAGAGGTCTACGTGGCATTGGAAGGGAGGCTACGCGCAGAGAAACTGAGGCAGGGCGGGGGGGCGGCGCGGCAGGATTTGGCGGCCGCTTGTTTACGCGGTGCCCTGGGTCCCTGCGCAAGCAGGCTGGGCGGGGGGCGCTGGGGTAGGAGGGGACGCAGGGGGACGCAGGGGACCCCGCGGTCTCGGAGGCTGCGGGAAGGACGTCCCCGCTCCCCGCAACCCCCGCCAACACGCACACAGCTGCGTCCCGGGGCGGGACCGGGGGCGGGGCGGACGGGGACGGCGGTGACGCGCGCCCCGCCTGCCTTATAGCGGCGCTCGGGGGCGCAGGGACAGAACTCGCCGCCCGCATCTGTCGCCGCAGCTCCGAGTGTCCGCGTCCCCGCGTCCCCAGCAGCCATGCGGGAGATCGTGCACCTGCAAGCCGGCCAGTGCGGCAACCAGATCGGGGCCAAGGTGCGTGCGCGGGGCGCGGCCCCCGGGGGTCCCAGGCCTGGACGCCTTCGCGGGATGAGGTCCCCAAAAGGCCAGCGCCCAGGGGCGGCGGGGGAGGGGCGCTGGGCCGGGGCCCGGCTGGGAACAAAGAGGAGAAGGACGCACGGGGTGGGGTGGGGTGGGGTGGGGGGCAGGGCCCAGCCTCCGGCTGCGGGGCCACAGCTGGCTGCACAGCTGGCCTCCCGTGCCCTCCGCGCGCGCACAAAGGACCGCGCCCCTCCCCCGGGCCGCAGCCGGGGCGCTGGCACAGGCCCGGGCCGGACCGTTAGGGACCGCTTCACCCCGCCTCCACCACCTCTGCCTTCTTGTTGTCTCATCCTAGCCATCTCGCCCGGTCCCTGTCACCTTGCCAGGGGAGCAGGCTCAGCCTGGGGACAGTGCGGGGAGCTAGGCCTGGCCGCCCGGTGTCCCCCTCACCCCTCGCCTCTCCACCGTCCCCCTCATCACCCTCACTCACCCCTGTAGTTCTGGGAGGTGATCAGCGACGAACATGGCATCGACCCCACCGGCACGTACCACGGGGACAGCGACCTCCAGCTGGAGCGGATCAATGTCTACTACAACGAGGCCACCGGTAAGGCTCGGGGCAGCCTGCCCGTGTGGGGGCGTGGGGTGGCCGCCTGCCTCGGCTCCCCGCGCTGATGCCACCTGCCCTCCATCTGCTCCCCCCGCAGGAGGGAATTACGTCCCCCGAGCCGTGCTGGTGGACCTGGAGCCCGGCACCATGGACTCGGTCCGCTCAGGCCCCTTCGGCCAGATCTTCCGGCCTGACAACTTCGTGTTCGGTGAGTCTGCGGCAGGGCACGCAGCGGCACAAGAAGGGGGAACATTCTGGTTCCTTTCACTTCAGGTACCTCATGAAGATAGCTGCCTCAGGGGAGGCCCGCGATGACCTACACCTGTGACCCCAGCACTGTGGGAGGCTGAGGCAGGAGGACTGCAAGTTCCAGCCCAGCCTGGGCAACTGAGTGACTTAACGAGACCTTGTCTCAAAACAAAATGATAAAAAGGGCTGAGGATGGAACTCGGCATGAAGGCCCTGGGCTCAGCCCCCCAATATTAAGAAAAAATAAAAGAAGGAAGGGAAGAAAAAACGTTCCATGTAATGCCACAGAGTCAGTGAGGACCACAGGAAATGCGATGGGGACACGACGGCTACTCGGGAAGCAGAGTTGGAGACAGCAGACAGGCTGGGGAAGGCTTTCCGACACGGCATGTTTCGCTTTGTTTTGTTTTGTGTTTTGTTTTTTGAGGCAGACTCTTACTATGTGGTCCAAGTTCGCCTTCAGCTCACCTCACTGAGTAGCCAAGGTCACACTTGAATTGGCCATCCTCCTGCCTCAGCCTCCCAGAGTGCTGGGATGACAGTCGCGGACCACTGTAGGAGGTGGCATCTTCATTCACCAGACTGGCATGGTGCAAATGCCAGCTCGGCCACTTCATGAATTCAACAAATAATGAGCACTGCCAGGCATGGTGCTCCATGCCTGTAATCTCAGCACTCAGGAGGCTGAGGCAGGAGGATCACTGCAAGTTCAAAGCCAGCCTGGGCTACATAGTGAGTTCAAGGCCAAGCTGAACTATGTAGAGAGATCCTGCCTAAAAAAAACAAATAAAATTAAGAATGATCACTGGATCCTGATAAAAGACAAGCATTCATTGCTGCTATTTTTTTTTTTTTTTTGGCACTGAGGATTGAACTCAGGACCTCACACTTGCCAGGCGGGTACTTCTGCTGCTAAACTAAATTCCCCCAGCCCTGCTCTTATTTTCATTATCACTTCAATATCTGCCACCTAGAAGAAGACTCAGACTTGGTGTGGCCAGGGGTCATGCCCAGAAGTGCGCAGGTGAAAGTGGTGGCCACATTTTCAGTATTTAAACACAAGGGGGTGGTCTTGCTCTGCGATAGTGCTTCAGAGGGCCTCTCCTGCTTCAGGCTGGCTGCAACCCCCAGCCCGGTCTCCCCCCACCAGCACCCCACACCCCTTGCCTGCGCACACAGGGCAGTTTAGAGCCTGACATCTAGGAACTGACCGGATATGCTGTGTGATCCCACATAAGTGACTGTCCCTCTCCGATCTGCTTAAAGATCTGAAAGATGATGTCGTGCCCACCTGGGCATGGCTGCGAAGAAACACCAATGAGATTGGCCAGAGGGTGTGAGGCACTGTAGAGTGACCACAGTGGCCCCTAGTTGGGCCAACAGATTCTGTGACCTCTAGGAGAAGGACAGGGAAGGGTGTGGTGGCGAACGCCTGTTATCCCAGCACTCAGGGAGGCTGAGGCAGGAAGACCCCAAGTCAAGCCCAGTTTAGGCAATGCAGTGACTTAACAAGACCCTGATCTCAAAATAAAAAATAAAAAGGGTTGGGAATGGAGCTCAGTGCAAAGGTTGTGGGTTCAACTCCCAGTAATGGAGAAAGAAAAAAAAGAGAGAGACTGAGTACTCAGGGGAGGCCTGCAATGACCTACACCTATCATCCCAGCACACTGGGAGGCTGAGGCAGGAGGACTGCGAGTTCCAGCCCAGCCTGGGCAACTGAGTGACAGGTGCTTGCCAAGGAAAATGGAGCAAGGTAAGGGCACAGGAAGGCGAGGAGGGGCCACCACAGGTCAGAGCTGGACACTGTCAGAGATGGCTTTTCTGAAGAGGCGACTCTTGAGCGAAGACCTGAAGGTAACAAAGGAAGAGCTATGCGAGGATTTGAGCAAAAAAATTCCAGGCAGCCTCGTGCTCCGCGCAAAGGCCCTGAAGCAAGACTGAGCCTGACAGTTTAGGACAACGACACCCGTGTGGCTGGAGCCAAGGGAGCCAAGGGCGAAGAGGGCACGGGCGGACGGCGCAGGGCCCTGCGGGCTGCAGGAGGACTCGCGCTTTGGCCCCAGGGAGGTGGGAGCCATGGAGGGCTGAGGGCAGAGGAGGGAGGAGCGGACTCGGTGCTCACGGGCGCCCTCTGGCGGAAGGGAGGACTTGTGCTCTCAGTCCAGAAAGGAATTCGGTGGTGGTTTTGAGCTAAAGTGCGTGATTTGATTTAGTTTTTCCTAGGATTCTTCTGCCTGCTGGGCGAAGGTGGGACACAGATGGAAGCGGGGGGACAGTAATAATAGGAAATGTAGCTCCGTGGCAGAGCGCACCTGCTCAGCTTGTGGGAGGCACAATGAATGATAATAGTCACCATCAATAAGAATAGTGAATAATAATGAATATTATTATTATAGTAGTGGTAGTAGTGAGGATGCTATTGCACATGAGGAAACAGTAGATAATAATATGCTGTGCATATCAAACAGCTAGAAGAAAGGACTTTGAATCTTTTAACCATAAAAATGATGAATGAAATTCGGGCGTGGTGGCACACACCTGTAATCCCAGCACTCAGGAGGCGGAGGCAGGAGAATCGTTGTGAGTTCAAGACCAGTCTGGGCTACAAAGTGAGCTCAAGGCCAGCCTGAACTGCATAATGAGACCCTGTCTCAAAAAATAGGGCCGGGGATTTAGCTCAGTGGCATAAGTGCCTGCCTGGCAGGCACAAGGTTGTGAGTTTGATCCCCAGAACCAAAATAATAATAATAGTAATAATAATATAATAAAAATAAAATAAATTTGGGAGCTGGACATGTAGCTCAGTTGTAGCACACTTGCCTGAGGGCTCACGAGGCTCTGGGTTCCAGCACTGCGAAAAAATAATTTAAAAATAAATTTGGATCCGGGATGTAGTTCAGTGATGGAACCTGGCATCTCAGCACTCTGGGAGGCTGAGGCAGAAGTTCAAGCCCAGCCTGGGCTGTTGCTGACTTAGCCAGACCCTGTCTCAAAAACAAAAACATGCCGGGAGTTTGGCTCAGTGGTTTAAGCACCTGTCTGGCAGGTTCGAGGTTGTGAGTTCGATCCCTGGTGCCAAAAATAAATAAATAAAAAGAAAAGAAAACTGAAAACATTCTGAGAGGGACTGGGGATGTAACTGAGTGAAAAGGCCCTGAGTTCAGTCCCCAGCGCCACAAAGCCAAGGGGGCTGGGGTGCATGCAGCTCCATGGCAGAGCATGTGCCCACATTGTCCCCCCAAAACCAAATTCCATTAGTAAATAATATAATAGTAATTAGTATTAGGTAATTAATCCTTGTTTTTTGGTTTTTCTGTTTTTGTTTTTGTTTGTTTATTTTTTGCAGTACCTGGGATTGAACCAGGGCCTTTACCCTGCTCTACATCCCCAGACCCTTTTTTTTTGTATTTTATTCTGAGACAGGATCTCTCTAAATCATAATAAATTGCCCAGACTGGGCTTGAACTTGCCATCCTCCTGCCTCAGCCTTCCAGAGTGCTAGGATGACACACATGCACTCCCACACCCAGCTCCTTGGATCATTATTTTTTATTTGTTTTTTTTGTTTGTTTGTTTTGTTTTGTTTTGTTTTGCTTTGTTTTTTTGAGACAGGGTATCGCTATGGAGCCCAGGCTGGCCTTGAACTCACTTTCGATCGCAGGCTGGGCTCAAACTCAAGCAATTCTCCTGCCTCAGCCTCCCAAGTGCTCAGATAACAGCTGTGCACCCCTGCTATGGTTATTTAACCCTCAGGGGCCCTCTGGGTTGAGCAGACCTATGCAGGGTGGGGGGCTCCCCGAAAGCACTCACGTGGTCCCCCCTCTTTCCCTCTGCAGGCCAATCCGGGGCTGGCAACAACTGGGCGAAGGGCCACTACACAGAGGGCGCGGAGCTAGTGGACGCCGTCCTGGACGTGGTACGCAAGGAAGCCGAGAGCTGTGACTGCCTCCAGGGGTTCCAGCTCACGCACTCGCTGGGCGGTGGCACGGGCTCGGGCATGGGCACCCTGCTCATCAGCAAGATCCGCGAGGAGTTCCCCGATCGCATCATGAACACCTTCAGCGTGGTGCCCTCGCCCAAGGTGTCGGACACGGTGGTGGAGCCCTACAACGCCACCCTCTCCGTGCACCAGCTGGTGGAGAACACCGACGAGACGTACTGCATCGACAACGAGGCGCTGTATGACATCTGCTTCCGCACGCTCAAGCTGACCACGCCCACCTACGGCGACCTCAACCACCTGGTGTCGGCCACCATGAGCGGGGTGACCACCTGCCTGCGCTTCCCGGGCCAGCTGAACGCAGACCTGCGCAAGCTGGCGGTGAACATGGTGCCCTTCCCGCGCTTGCATTTCTTCATGCCGGGCTTTGCACCCCTCACCAGCCGGGGCAGCCAGCAGTACCGCGCCCTGACCGTGCCCGAGCTCACCCAGCAGATGTTCGATGCCAAGAACATGATGGCAGCCTGCGACCCGCGCCACGGTCGCTACCTGACGGTGGCCGCCGTCTTCCGGGGCCGCATGTCCATGAAGGAGGTGGACGAGCAGATGCTCAGCGTGCAAAGCAAAAACAGCAGCTACTTCGTGGAGTGGATCCCCAACAACGTCAAGACGGCCGTGTGCGACATCCCGCCGCGCGGCCTCAAGATGGCTGCGACCTTCATCGGCAACAGCACGGCCATCCAGGAGCTGTTCAAGCGCATCTCGGAGCAGTTCACCGCCATGTTCCGGCGCAAGGCCTTCCTGCACTGGTACACCGGCGAGGGCATGGACGAGATGGAGTTCACCGAGGCCGAGAGCAACATGAACGACCTGGTGTCTGAGTACCAGCAGTACCAGGACGCCACCGCCGAGGAGGGCGAGTTCGAGGAGGAGGCGGAGGAGGAGGTGGCCTAGGACCCCGCCCCCCACCCCCCGGGCTCAGCTCTGATCTTAGGACCCCAAGGACTCCCCTTCCCCTTAACCCTAACTCTTCCTTTAGATCACTGCATTCCCTGACCTGCTTGTGACCCCTGAACCCCACTCTACCTCTGATCCCCGCCATCCAGCTCTTCCTACTCTGGCATCCCCATGAGCCCTGCTTCATGGCCCCATAAACCCCATCTTTAACTTGATAGGCCCTCTTTCACCTCTGACCCCTTCTTCCAAAAAAACTTTGACCTCTCCAAAAACCTCCACTAGGCCTCTAGACCCGCAAGCCCGAAGACTTTTGACCCCTCCCCGGGATCCCCTTCACCACTCACCTCGGCCCAGGAGCCCCGGGGACCCCTCTCAGGCTGCCTACTCCCTGCTTTTTCCCCGGCCTCCTTCCCTCAGTTCCTCCTCCGTTGGCTGAAAGAGGAGAGATCAAAGGCCTGAAGCCCTGGGGAAGAGGGGTCCCCATCGTGAACCCCACCATCCTCTCCCCTGCCTGGCCCTCTATAAATAAAGGAATTGTTTGCCTGGCCTGTTTCTGGGGAGCTCATTCACTCTCCTGGTGCAGTGCGCCAGGCCTTCTGGTGCCTTAGTGGCTGTGGCATGAGTGTGTGTGTGTGTGTGTGTGTGTGTGTGAGAGAGAGAGAGAGAGAGAGAGAGAGTGTGTATGTGCGCATGCATTGTCTATAGCAGTGCCAGAGACTGACCCCAGGGCCTTTGTGCTGAGCTACATCTCCAGCCCTTTTTTTATTTTTCAGTGTTTTGAGACAAGGTCTTGCCAAGTTGCCCAGGCTGGGCTCAAACTTGTGATCCTCCTGCCTCAGCCTCCCAGAGTGCTGGGATGACGGGTGTGCACCACCGCTCCCTGCTAGTGCCTGGGTTCTGATCGTCCCCCTGTCCCTGTCCTTGGTTCCTTTGTGTCCTCTCCCCAGGCCAGCTCCCCCTGGGGGACTCCCCCAGTGCACAAGGACCAAGAAGCAGAACCAGAGTTCAAGGAAGGGGAAGCATTTGAGGCCCACTGAATCCCCGCCTGCCGCTGAGAAAGGGAAGGGAGGTGTAGGCACCAGTGTGGCTGTGGGGACCAGACATGGCCCCGAGTGGCAGGACGGACCTGCAGGTCCAGCCTCGGAGCCCTCCTCCCTCTCGCCCACCCACCCCAGGCAAGGCCAGGAAGCAAGGTTCCCTGGGTTTCTCACTGCGGGTGGGGGCAGGGGCCTGCGTCCGGGGCCGGGACGTCACTCACGTCAAACTTCCTCTGTCAGTCACACAGGAAGCCGAGCTGGCCCGGGGCCCAGTCCTAGCAAGCCCGGGCCCCCAGGACCCCTGGGAGACAGCCCAGCCAAGCTGGGCCAGCCCTGCAGGGACCATGGGAACAAGAACTGAGTAAGAGGCGCCCCCACCCCGGGCCCCATCCTGTAGACCAAGATTCCTGGGCCAGGGCTGGGGACAAGAGAAACCGGGCCGGGGCAGGCCTGGGAGGTACCGCGACCTACAGGGGCAGATGACAGGCGTCAGGGCAAGACTGCAGCCGGCCCGCCCCATGCACTCCACTCTGGGGCCTGTTCAGGCTGACCTTGGTTGGTCTGTCTGTCTGTCTGTCTTGTCTCTCTCTCTCTCTCTCCTGCTCCAGCTCAGGGATTCAGTCTGTGACTCTGGGAGTGTCTGTCCCCCTGTAAGTGTGTGTCTCTTGGGGTTTTCTTGACCCCAAGTCTCAGCATCCTCTGTGAGATGTGGGGGGCAGGGGAGGAAGGCAGAGGCCGTGGGGCTGGCGGTATCTAGCAGAGCATCCTGGCCTGCTTTCTCCGGGGAGGGATGTAGGGTCAGCCACGGGGCTAGGGGGCGTGCGACAGACACATGAACAAGGCACGGCATCTTTGCACACTTACCCAGCGATGCAGCCACGCGAGAACAGGCAGGTGTGGTGTAATTCGCCTGCACACCTGTCACACGCACTCACCGCACCAACACACAGATCCACGGGACAGTCATCCTTTCAGACAGACACCAGACAGACTCATACAATCACACACACGCGCACGCACACACACGCACACGCACACACACAACTGCTCGCTCACATAAGCCAGGCACGCAGACACACAGACAGGTCACACTCTGCACAAGCCACTCTGTTGCACATACAGCCTTGCACAATCACACACCACCACAACCCCCCGGGGCCGTGCACACACCCGCACACCTGGTCACACACGCATGCACCATCACACACCTGTGCTGAGTGGCAGGTACAACCCCACACACACAGAAGCAAGTCCTGGACCACTGAAGCCCCCTTCCGTCCCACAGAGGGAGTCCCGCGACCGTATTTGATTGGTTCTTTGAAGCAGACCGGCCCGCCTCCCTACAGGAGGGTAAGTGGGGGGCACGGAGGTGGGAGGGTGTGGTGGGCTCGATGCCCTGAATTTAGAAGCTTCTCTCCTGTACAGATCCCCTCATCCTGCGGCAGTTTCCCCCAGACTTCAGGGACCAGGTAATCAAGGGACCCCTTACTCTTTCAGGGCCAGGGCCAGGGCTAGACCCTAGGGCAGGAGAGTGGTCTGTGCTTTGGGCGCAGAGCCTGGGGACAGGGTACAACCTGAGTGACCCTCCATGTTCCTCTCCACCTCCAGGAAGCCATGCAGATGGTGCCCAAATTCTGCTTCCCGTTTGATGTTGAAAGGTATGGAAGGGGACCGACACAGACAAACTCTAAGGATTAAACACCCAGAAACTTGAGATGGAGGACCCTATACCCAGGGCCCCGGAGACCAGCGACCCAGACAATCAGGGACCCTGACAACAAGGAAGGGACCGATGTACATATGGGCCCAGAGAATCCAGGATTTGGGATTCCCAGGAACTCAGGGACACAGGAATTTATGGACCCAGAGACTCAGGCACTGAGATTTTGACCCCCAAGGACCTAGGGCCCCAGAGACTCTGACTATTCCAGACCCCTCCACGCAGAAACCTATGAACAATGGAATCAGCTAATAAATGACCGGAAGAAGGGCCGGGGATTTAGCTCAGTGGCATAAGCACCTGCCAGGCAGGCATGAGGTTGTGAGTTTGATCCCCGGTACAAAAAAAATTTTTTTTAATTAAATTAAATGGTCAGGCCGGGCATGGTGGTACATGCCTTTAATCCCAGCACTCGGGAGGCTGAGGTAGGTGGAGTGTTGTGAGTTCGAGGCCGGCTTGGGCTACAACACAAGCGCAAGGCTGGCCTGAGCTACATAGTGTGACCCTGCCTCAAAAAACTAGGGCTAGGAATTTGGCTCAGTGGCTTAAGCGCCTGTCTGGCAGGCATGAGGCTGTGAGTTCGATCCCCGGTGCTGAAAAAAAAAAATTAAATGGTCAGAAAAACTAGGGACCTAGGCAGTCAGGGCCCAGCCTGGTGGGCACAGCACTAGAAGCACCCTTGGAGGGAGAGGGGGGCTGGGCAGCTGGGACACCAGGTCTCCCCCAGAGCCTTTTCTAACCGCAGGGAGCCCCCCAGCCCTGCCGTACAACATTTCACCTTTGCCCTCACGGACCTGGCGGGCAACCGAAGATTTGGCTTCTGCCGCCTGCGAGCCGGTGCCCGGAGTTGCCTCTGTATCCTCAGGTGTGGCCTAGGGGGGTCTGGGATGGCGTGGCAGGAAGGACCGAGGTCCCCAGGGACTTCTGGAACCCGACACCTCTCTCCACAGCCACCTGCCATGGTTTGAGGTGTTCTACAAGCTGCTGAACACTGTGGGGGACCTGCTAGCCCAAGACCAAGTGAGAGCAGCTGCCGCGGTGGCCCCCCCAAAACTCCCACCCTGACTTGAGTCGCTGGGCTCCTCCCTGGCCACTCAGCCTGAGCCCAAACCCTGAGTCTCAAAGCCCCCTTCTAACTCAGACCCGCTGCTCCACCCAGGTTTCGGAGGCCGAGGAACTTCTCCTAAATCTGCTGCAGCAGGCCCCGCCAGGGCCCCAGGCCACACCGAGGCTGGAGCTGGTGAGTAGCCCCCCAATTCCCAGGCAGTAGGAGGGGGTTACACCCAGGCCTGACGATCACACAGCTCTCCCGGTCCACCAGGGCAGCGGCGTGGCCATCTCCAGCGGGCACGGAATCCCGCCGCCTGCGCCCGGGAAGAGCAGGCTGGTGAGCACTTTAGGGGACCCTGGGCAGTTGGGCGCCAGGGGACCAAGCCCGGGACTGACCGAGTGCCCTCGCCAATGTCCCCACAGCTCTCCTGCTTTGTGGCTCCCGACTCTGGCTGCCTGCCATCCATTCCTGAGAATGTGAGTGGGGGCCACGGGAGGGAACTCGGGGAGCAGAGACGAATCCCTGGATCCCGAGGGGGAGGCCAGATCGCGGCGTCCGTCCCCGTGCCCAGCGCGTGCCCCTCTTCGCGCAGAGAAACCTCACGGAGCTGGTGGTGGCGGTGACGGATGAGAACCTCGTGGGCCTGTTCGCCGCGCTGCTGGCGGAGAGACGAGTGCTGCTCACAGCCAGCAAGCTCAGCACCGTGAGCAGGGGCCAGCCCGCCCGGGGAGGGCGCAAAGCTTGCTGCACCCCTGGGGCGAACGAGATCATCAGGGGGCTGATTCCCACCCAGAGCAGAGCGCAGAGTCCCGGCTCCAGAGGGCGGGGTCGTAGCTCCTCCCCTTGGGGAGCGCAGCGTGCAGACTCCGCCCACTGTACACCAGAGCAGGCCTGACCCCGCCCTTGGATGGCGAACTTGGCGAGTCTACACCGTAGCCCCGCCCCTAAGTCAAATATGGGTGGCGCTAAAGATAACTCCGCCCCTCGTTGGGCGTGGCCAGTGGGTTGGAGTCTAGTCTCACAGTATAGGAATGAGGCTTGCGAGGTGGAATCCTGGTTTGACCCGTAGGAATGCGACCAGGGCGGGCTGAATTTTAGCTTTATCCTCAGCACCGCAAAGAGGGAAAATACCATTCCTAAGTGACTTGCAATGCCCATACAATGTAAATGCTACGTAAATAGTTGTTATGGTGCATCTTTTAGGGACAGTGGCAAGAAAAGATTATGTTCACGTTCGGTACAGGTGTCATTGGTGGGGATCCTTGGGACTTTCGAACTGAGCTCCATCCCCAGCCCTTTTTTATTTTCTGAGACAGGGTCTCCCTAAATTGCCAAATTGTCCAGAATGGGCTGGAACTGGCCATCCTCCTGCTTCAGCCTCCCAGAGTGCTGGGATGACAGGCATGCACTTGCCGATGTAAAATTTTTCTGAATACTTTTGACCCGAGGTTAGCCAAATTCGAGCATACAGAACCCCTCCCACATCCCCAGATTCCGAAGGTTGACTGCGATTAGCCTGGTTCATGGGATTGTTAAGCAGGTCTGAGTTTATGCCTGGCACCCCAGTATCCGGTGAGGGAGAGAGAACTGGAGTCTGGGGAGGCCTGAGCTGCCAACTCAAGCAGGGTCCTTGGCTCCGTGACCCCCTTTGGTCCCCAGCTGACCTCCTGCGTCCATGCGTCCTGCGCCCTCCTGTACCCCATGCGCTGGGAGCACGTGCTGATCCCCACGCTGCCCCCGCACCTGCTGGATTACTGCTGGTGAGGAGTGGGGGGCTGAGGAGGGTCAGGTCTAACTAGGGAAGAGGCCCGGGGTGTGGGGGTCCCCCCGCTCCAGCATGACCCCGACCCTCTGTCCGCAGCGCGCCCATGCCCTACCTCATCGGAGTGCACGCCAGCCTTGCGGAGGTGAGCGAGAGCCCCGCCCCCGTGTCCCCAGATGCCCTTCCCGGCCTGGGCTCTGAGTGGCCGTCGCCCCCCTCGCCTCCCCTGCAGAGGGTGCGTGACAAAGCCCTGGAGGACGTCGTGGTGCTGAACGTGGACTCTAATACCTTGGAGACTCCCTTCGACGACGTGCGGGCGCTGCCCCCCGACGTGGTGAGTGCCTCCTCCGCCACCCTCCTCCTCGCGCTCCGAGAAGGGAGACCCCCACACACAGCGCGGGATCCCCCCTTTTCTCCCCGAGGTGTCCTTGCTGAGGCTGCGGCTCAGGAAGGCCGCGCTGAGCCCCGGAGAAGGGGTGTCCCGTCTCTTCCTCAAAGCCCAGGCCCTGCTTTTTGGGGGATATCGTGACGCGCTGGTCTACAGCCCGGTGAGAAGCAGAGGGGACAGATGCTGGGGGAGGGGGGATGGGTCTTGCGGCTTTGGGCAGGGAATCACAATGTGGAAGACACCTAGCGTCTGTGGAGGGCTTACTTTCGCCTCTGATTGCTCATCTGTAAAATGGGGTCTCACCAGTACCCACCTAAAAGGCACCGGACCACAGCCACTTGGAATAGTGCCAAGCATGTGATAACGATGCTTCCCGGATGCTAGGTTTTGTTATTTCCGTTTAACGCTCAGGATATTCCGAGACGGATACTTTTATAGTCCCATTTTACAGAAGAGGAAACTGAGGCTTGGGGAAGCATACTGAGATGAGGCCCTTTGTCGGCTTACCTCCCCCATTTTTCATAACCGTTCTTAAGAACTTTGGGGGAGGTCAGCATGGTGGAGCACGCCTGTCATCCAGGCACTGGGAAGGCTGAGGCAGAAGAGCTGCCACAAGTTTGAGGCCAGCCGGGCATGGTAGCACACGCCTGTAACCCCACCACTTGGGAGGCTGAGGCAGGAGGATTGTTGCAGATTCAAGGCCATCCTGGGCTACAAAGTGAGCTCAAGGCCAGGCTGAACTGCATAGCGAGACCCTGTCTCAAAAAAGACAAAAATAAACAAGTTTGAGGCCAGCCTGGGCTACATAGTAAGTTTAAGGTCAGCCTGAAATACATAATGAGACCCTATCTCAGAAACAAATAAAGACTGGAATATCATTTGCACATCTAGCATTCTTGTCAGCTCTTTTAGGACACAACCTGTATCTACCCACTGCCCCACCTACCCCCACCAAGCAGGCTCCTGCCCTTACCCCCATAGTCCGTGGTCCATGCAGAGGCCAGAGGTTACCTGTCAAACCCCTGCTCTGCCTCCCAGGAATCCCAGCTCCCTTAAGGTAAAAGTTGAAGCTCTCCCGGTGGCCCACACGACCCTGCACAGGGTCAGATACACAGACCATGCCCTGTAGGTCAACTACATAGGTACAGGATAGGACGAGGGAGATGGCTGCGGGCAGGACAGCCACAGGGGCTCTAATGACATGGTCTTCTTCCAGGGCCAGCCGGTCACCTTCAACGAGGAAGCCTTCCTGGCCCAGAAGTCTGGGACGCCCCTGCAGGCCTTTCACCAGCGGGCTGTGCACCTGCAGTTGTTTAAACAGGTTCGAAGATGGTGAAGGGGCAGAGGTGGGCCCTGGAATCCTGGGGGCACAGTAGGAGTGGACGAACAGGCCCCTGGAGGCGAAGCAGGGCAAGGCAGGGCCAGGCAGATTCCTCAGTCCTATATGCAAAGCTACAACTGATTTCTGGGGGTTTAGGGGAGGAATGGAGCCTCTCCAGTGGGCTCCCCCCACTCCAAGGTCCCTGAGTGGGAGAGGCAGCTGTTAATTCTGCATTCCCAAAACAGAGAGCCGCTGAACTCCTGAGGGCCAAGACGCATTTTTAGGCCCCTGGAGGATGAGGGTTGGGCTGGGGCTTGGTTCTAGGGTTCTTAAAGATGGGGTACAGCATTCCCAGCTCGCTGAAAGAGGTCTGGAGGGGTGGGGTCTGATCCCTGGGGACCAGTCCTGATTTGAGAGCTAGAAAAATTAGGTTTCTGGCACCAAGGAGGGGATCCACATCCCAGGGTCCTTCGGGTGGCGTGGGGGGGGACACAGTCCTGGCCCTAAGATGCGTCTGACCCTCTCCCTGACCCCAGTTCATTGAAGTTCGACTGGAGAAGCTCAACTCAGGGGAGGGGTTCTCTGATGAATTCGAGCAGGAAATCACCTGCTGTGGAGCCTCCTCAGGTGAGCCTGGTTGGGGTCCCCAAGCCACCAGCACCCCATCCCCTACCTGCTTGGGTGACCACCACACTCTTCCCTTACCCCAGGTACCCTCCGCTCCTATCAGCTCTGGGCTGACAACCTGAAGGTAAGGACACCAATTCACCCCTAATTCTGTGTTTTAGTTTCCACTGTGTTCATTTAAAGAGGTGAGGAAGCCAGATGTGTGGCGACACAGGCCTATGATCCCAGCACTGGGGAGGCTGAGGCAGGAGGGTCTTTGCAAATTTGACACCAGCCTAGGCTACAGAGTGAGCTCAAGGCCAGCCTGAACTGCACAGTGAGACCCTGTCTCAAAAAGACCAAAAAAAAAAAAAAAAAAAAAAAAAAAAA
>RJWM01023272.1:0-32428 GCA_004363535.1 Dasyprocta punctata
AAAGAAAAGAAAAGAAAAGAAAAAAGGAAAAAGAAAAAGAAAAATTAATAAGTTCTCTAATAACACATACACACATACAATCCATGTGCATGCAGTGAAAAAGAAGAGAGGGGACCTGATCAACTAAGAAATGAGAGTAAAGAAGAAAGAAGAAACTAAGCATGCTAGTATATGCATGTAATCTCAGTATTCTGGGAGGCTGAGGCAGGAGGATCACCAGTTCCATCCAAGCTTGGACAACTTAGTGACTTAGCAAAACCATGTCACAAAATAAAAATAAATAAAAGTGTGTCAGAGATGCAGCTCAGTGTAAAGGTGCTAAATTCCACCCCCAGTATCCCCTCCTGATTTCTTCAAAAAAAGAAGTGAGACCTGCGCTGGTGTACTCTTCACTCCGCCAAAGGGTGCCCGCCACCACGCTCTGATACAGTGAGAAGGTCCTCACCAGATGAGACTCTTCCAGTATGGGTTTCTCAGCCTCCAAACTGGTCCCATCTGAACACAGGGCTGGGGTTCACATAACTGAAGTTTTCATTGCCTCAGACTTAAAATCAATATAGTCCTCTGCTTTAATATTTTAGAATAGTCTGGAGTACACAAATAAAGCCACCATTTAGTATGTGTCCCAAATATGAATCTCTCATCCTCCTTATTAGTTAGTTTATTAAGAGTCTGCTTTCGTACTTCCTCAATCAATAACAAGGGACACTTGATAACTAAGTGAACCCCTCAGTGAAAGTAGGCCACTGGTTTATCTTATTAGTAAAACGTAAGGCATGAGCCAATCTCATGTAATTAGAACAGAATCAAACATTTTCATACATGAAATAAAACTGATCCACATATATGTGAAAAAGTGTTTCACATTTCTCATAAACCAGCTGATAAAATTGACAACATTCTGAACTCTCAGACTGACCGAGAGGTTTCTTGGTGCTGTGCTCCCATTGTCCTTTGCATGACAATACTTAATATCATGAAACAGGTACTAGAATTTGAAAGAAACACACCTGCTGGAGCTGCAGAGTGTATTTCAGCAATATGTGTCTGATAATTTAATGGTGTACACACCCACCAACAAGCAATTTCACTTCCAGGAATTTCTGATAAGGATTAAAACTAAATCCTTTCCATTCATGCTGGTAGTAAATACAAGTTGCTGTTTGTAATATTAAAATTTGAAAACATCGACATACAAGAATAACAATTGGTAAATATAAATTATGATATATCTACAAATGGAATGCTCTGTAGTTATTAAAGAATGTCTTTGAAGGGTATTTTGACACAGAAAGAAATTATTGATATGATAATCTTGATGGAAGAAAAAAGAGGAATCTGAACTACAGAGGAAGTAAGATATTTTTATATGTGCATGTATATGCAAACATATGCAGATATGCCGATAATATGAAGATGCAAATGTAAATATAGCAGAGGCCAGAAGGGAACACATCACCATTCGCATGCTGTTATCTCAGAGTGGTAGAAAAGTGAGTGACTTTAATCCTTTTCTTTAAACATCTTTCCCATTTCAACAATTTCTAAATTTTTAATGATGGACAAGCAGCTGGCTTTTTAAAACTTCATTATAAATGCATTGACTTTCTAATATTAAAAATATATATGAATACATATATTACAGGTTTCACGTCTTTTTTGGTTTTGTTTTGTATGCATAGAGAAAAAATTAACAATTATTTTTTGAGAATTTATTTCAAAAGCTAAAACTACTAATTGTCTCCAAAACTTACAATATAATGTAAGTAGTATTAACATATATACAATATACACAAATGTTTATATATAAATATACATTTACACTATATAGATAAGTTTACATAAAGCATACATATATAAATATAACACATGATACTTAGAAATAAAATCTATTCTGTGTACTTAGAATTAAAATCTATTCTGTGTCGTGCATCTAAACAGTGTTAGAAATTGCAGGATTACTATGGGAAAACAACTGTATTATTACTCTTTCATTTTGTTTCTATAGAACTCATCTTCTGAACATTTTAAAACAATGTTAGAATGCAGGTTAGCAAGGAGCACACAAATAATTCCACCACCCACTTCCCCAGATCACCAAAGCCTTGGCACTTAAAGCAAGGTGTGGGACAAATTGGTGTGCAATGGATATTTGCCTCACAGTTCTTCAGGATGGATTACAGGACAAACAGATGACAAAGACAAGGGTCATGTCCCTGCTGTCAGGGTTGAGCACTCTGCTTGGAGCATGGTATGCTCAGCAGATGAACGCTGACTTGGACTGGGATGTTGCTTCATGAGTGCACACTCGCCTAGCATGCGTGAAGCCCTGGATTCACTCCTCAGTATTGAAAAACAAAAAGGTGAAAAGAAGTGCACTGACTTAATAATTAGTCCAGAGAGCCCCGGAAGATTTCTGGCAGATGTGGGCACTAACTAAGCTGGCCGAGGAGGCTGGGTTGATCTGAAACAGACTGCAGGAGAAGGAAAGCAGCGAGGCAGGGCTGCACCGTATAAGCTGCTTAGGGAGTTGCAGATGAGCAGTAACTAAACAAAATGCACGTGGGTTTGGTCCTTAGCTTAGCTTTGTTGGAGCTGTACTAGAAAGTGAAGTCAGAAAAGCAGACCAAGGCCTTCTGAGAGGCCTTTCAAGAGACAGAGCTGTAGGTGATTTTCTACTGACTTGGCTCAAGTGGGAGTGAATGACTATTGAATGATTACCTTATTAGTCAGGCCCTCAAAGTTGCTTTCTTGTGCCCCACTTACTCCCAGCCTCTGGATCACGCGTGAAGAAGATCAGAAGGAAGGAAGGACGTTCATTGTTTGGCCTGCTATCTCTGCCTGGGATTTAGAAATGGGGTTTTGACATAAGTGGCAGTTTTGATGTCTTCTGAATTGAAAATAGTTAAAACAGAATATCCTCTTTCTGATAACACACTGAAATAAATGAGAAATACAAAACTTGTTTTAAGATCTAGCTCCAGGAAGATGAGTCCAGAGTCCTGCTTGGCAGCTAAAAGTGTGATACTGCCTCTTTACTGAAAGACGCATCTTGTACCCCTCCCTGATGTTCACGTAGGAGATGCTGCATTTAAAACTCTCATTTTTCTAATCTAGAAAAGAATTCCTCCTGCAAAGAACAAGCCTGAGGAATCAGGGATATCTTAAAGAGACACAGAAACACGTGAGCAGCAACCTTGCAGGCTGTTAAGGATGAAGATCAGCCTTGCCTGTATCCCTGAAAGGTGGGTAACTCATCCCCTAAGATAAACCCAGATGCAAAATAATATGTCTGAGTCCGGCAACGTGTAATGCATACATGAATGTGAAAGCACACAATGCTCTGTTGAGTAAGTAATTTCAAGGTGAATTGCCTTATGATGGGGTAGAGGCTGGGGGAACTTAGAAACCTCCTCAGGCGTGACCCACAGCACAAAACACATTCTGTACTGCCAGCCTGCACACATGCAGATGAGTGGAAAACCGATTTAATGAAACTCTTGCCTTCGCTACTTGTGAAGCTCTCTAAAAATTATTTTATTCTATTTTCTAAAACTACTATTCAAAATCCTTTAAAGTGATTTTGTTATCCTCAATGAGTCACTATTCACAATTACTTCAAGAGAGCAATCCATTTGCCTGCCTGTTTCCAGATATGTTCTCCTCTTTCTTAAGATAAAATGCCTATAAACACATCTCACGAACTATTCAGCGTCAACGAAGAAATGATTCAAAGTCATGACTTGAGAAATGATAAAAATCATGGTATTATCGTAAGACTAAACACAGACAAACACATTACATGGAATTTAGTGAAGCAGGGAAGAGTATAAGAAAATGTCCCTTCTTGTCCAAGTCTTCTAAGAAATGCTAAACTGATCAATAGCTAGAGAGTTCGATTTATTTTGTTGTGTAGTGGTTTTTAAATTTGTTTTCTCATCACCTGAAAACACAATTCTCTAGCCTGCCAATGAGCTCACAGGTGTCACTGGTTATGACCCAGACCTTTCCTCAGGACCAGGAGCAGTGAAGAGACATGGACTTCAATCTCACATACAAAGAGCCAAAGGTTTCAATCTTGTTGATGAGAATACCCTAGCAGCAGAACACTGCTATTGTTTTCTAAGCTCCATCTGACACATACATTCCTGAGATGGCCCCATTTCTACATTGCCCAAAGGACAGGGTGCAAACATGGGCTAACTAGATCCAATTCTCTGTCGCCAACTGGATGTTGGTGGCCAACAAGATCTGTTGTGTGTCAAGCACTCTGGCCAAGCTCCCTACCACTGCTTTCTATCACCCAATGTGACATTACTCACTTTAGCCTGCAGGTTCTATTGACTATTTCCTGGCCTGAAGATGGTAATTCAACTTTCTAACAGAACTGACTTTTATCTGGCTCAATAAGGCTCCACTAACTATGCCCACACACCTTATCTCAATTTCTCATTCATGGTAGATTAAGGAACAACCTTATACAAATATCAGCAGACACTAATTTGGAAGCAGATGGAGATGGAGGTAGAAATATATAAAGATGAGCAGATGTGCAATTTTAGTACAGTGTGAGCTGCACCTCAGCAGGTAAAGACACAGGTCAAACCCAGGTCTAAGAGAGGTATAGTTCCGGGAGTGAAGCCAAGGAGTGGGTCTGCAAAGGAAAGGAGGAAGAACATTCTAGAAGGAGCAGCCAGGGTGAGCATTCTGTCCTGAGAAGTTTGAAGTGGGGAGTGCTAATACAAGTTTGGAATTCATCCTACGAGGAATCAGGAGCCAATGTATGGTTTTAAACAGATCTTAGAAGAAAACAAGGTTGTAGGATGAAGCAGGGAAAGATTAGAGGAGGCAAGTCTGGAGGAAATTTGATGGGGATCAGAATTAGGGTAATGGTGGGGGTAATGCAGGGAGACTGGGAGATACAGGAAACACTGAAGGGACTCTGCCACTGGCTAACGTAGGATAAGAAATTTCAGTGCCCCATAAGTGGTTAGATGGCACAAGCTGGGCAGCCAGTGGCCAGTCAGGCAGATAGTATACCAGGGGCTTGCAGTAGCTGCAAAATGTAGAAAGAAACAAATGAGTTTTACTGTTTCTTTTCATCAAGACCCAGGTCTTTTGCTACAGCCCACTGCTAGAAAGGAAATGGCATGGAACATGGGAGAAACAAATAGCTCAGTTCCTCCCTTTAAGGATAAAGAAAAAGGAATGCACTTGGGAAACATACATATTTATACACTTAGTTGGATACTTGCCTCTTTCATTTTTTTATGTCATAAGGAATAGCAATTCATTAACAAAAGTATCAGGGGCTTCTTACCCATGCAACACAGCACACTGGGACACTTTAGAGGCCATTAAAACATTTAATATTAATTTTAAATGCTTTAAGTCAAAAGAAAAAAACATAAATAGAATTATAATTTACATATAATAATGAATTCTGCCCTGGTGATATTTATCTTTATAAGAATGCAATGATACACTATAAATTTTAATACCATTTTATGGAGGGAGAGGACCAAAAAGGCAAAGTTCCTGAAGCCCACAAAAGTCATTACACACCTATGACACAGACAAATGCATAGTGTCTGTAAATTTATATTATAGATCTATATTAAACTAGGTACATGCTTGTAACCTTACCACTCGAAGAAGCTGAGACAGGAGGATTGAAATTTGACTTTAGAGCTGGGAATGTAGCTCAGCAGCATAAACGCCTGCCTAGCAAGCACAAGGTCATGAGTTCGATCCCCCGTACCAAAAAAAACAAAAAAAAAGAAGAAATTCGACTTTAGCCTGGGTAACTCAGTGACTTAACAGACTCTGTCTTAAAAAAAAAAAAAAAAAAAAAAAAAGAAAGAAAACAACTCTAAAAGGACTGGGAATGTAGCATGTAGTTCACTGTGAAGGTCCTGGGTTCACTCCATAGTACAGTACTGCCTTTCTCTCTCTCTCTCTCTCTCTCTCTCTCTCTCTCTCGCCTATGCACCTATACATCTTAGTATCTCCCTTCACATGATCAGCTGAAATCCCACCATCTTAATTATGCTCTTTCTTCACCCCCATTTTTTCAGTAGTTCAAAAAACTGGGTTTAGTCTTGCATCTAGAGCCACATACCTACTCTCTGGAGTGCAAGTACTTCAGCCTTTCTGCAGGTAAATTTTGTAAAGGAACAAAAGGCTTTAAAGCTTCAGACCATTTCACACAGAATGTTTCCTTCTAGGAATTAATTCTCAAGAAATTGAGTCTTACAAGGACCTGGACTTATAAGGACATTACTGCAATACTATTTCTCCCAAATATTTTATAGTTAGGTGTCTAGTTAAATTAATGATAAGTTAATAGTGAAATATCAGTCAATCCTGAAATAATGACAACATTATATATTTCTGTTTGGGAAAGATAGTCTGAATATATTAAATATAAAGAATAAAATACAAAAATAGTATAATTCTGATTTAATGCCAAAAAAAAAGTGTGGCAAGAAATACAACAATCTGTCTTGGTGGTGGGATAATGGATGATAATTAGTTTTGTTTCTCTGCATCTTAATTTTTTTCAGATGTAAGTATTTGAAATTTGAAATTTAAAAAAAAATGTCATGCGTATAAACTATCTGATTAATGATATGTTGGTAGACATCGCGTAAGGAAGTTATTAAACATGCATGTGCTATGATACACAAATATGCTAAATGTTTAACTTTTTAAAAAATACATTGCATTAAAGGACAGATTGCCATGAATCCCCCTCAAAATACTCCCCCCTTCACTTATTCCATCATTTTTGCCAGTTTTTGAAGCAGTCGTGGAAGTCGCCTTTCCTGATGATCTTTAGTGGTGTTGTCCAAGCTGCCTCAATGTCCTGAAATGATTCAAAACATTTGCCATTCATGGTCATTTTGACTTTAAAGAATAGCCAGCAGTCACACAGTGCCAAATCCAGTGGATAAGATGGATGAGGACACACCTTCATGTTTTTACGAGTCTGCCTTTCAGTTGGATAGTACTCAGTAGCAGTATTCACCATTTTGATCACACTTCATCAAGACACTCAGGAAAGAGGACTTACAGAACTGCTTCAGAAAGCAGAAAGAATGCAAAGTGTGTTTGAAGCAAGACAGAGTATTTTGAAGGGGATTCAATTGCAGTGTGTCTGTTTACCGCAATAAACTTTTAAAATGTATACATTCCCTATATATTTTGATCACACTGGATAGCTAGAGATACAGGTTCCCGCCATCAATGCCTTCATCTCCTCTGAGTTCATTCTGTGAATATACAAACATCCTGTAATTTTTCCCATCATTAAAAAACCCCACTGGACTATAACTTGCCCTCCCACTTCCATTTTATTTTTCAGCCCCTCTGAGAAGCAAACTGCTTTTACACAGTCATTCATGCTATCTGTGGTAAAAGACCAGTTTGCTTCAATTTGTAATCTGTTGATTAGAAGCAGACTCCTGAAAAAGCAATGAAAGTTCTTGAGAGCTTGCTCTGTGCTATCCCTTCAGCCCACATTGCAGCCAGCATCCATAACCTCTGTCACGTTGTTCTGCACCCTGCTGCCCTGAACCCACCCCATGAGCCCACCAAACACACACACACATACAGACCACCCTGTCTCAGATCACCCCTGACCTCCATGTGTCTAAACTCCATGTTCAGGTCTGTCCTCACTCAACCCAGCTGACTGCAGTACCTGAGACAGAGAGTGTCCTCCATTTTGAACCGAAATGTTCTTGATTTTCCTCCTGCATTCCTGGCACTGAAAGCTCTCTTTTTTCCTAGTCCATTTTCTTCTCCCCAGCCTCCAAGTTTTTGGATGCTTAGGGCTCACTCTAGGACCTCTGATGCTTTCATTTCATCTGTGAGGTGTAACTATTATGCATATGCTTGTAATGTTCAAAGTTAACTCTCCAGTTCAGAACATTGAGTTCCAGGATATCCACATCTCTATGCCAATGTCTGAAAGGCATCTCAAAATCGACACAGCTGAAAAAAGAACATCTGATCTTCAGCACTCTACTATCAATCGCTATAACAACTCCACACCACACTTCTGGTCATCCATTCCTAACTCTCTTCTTATTTCCTAACCCATATCCAGTCTGTCAGGGGAAATCCCATTGGCTCTTCCTTTAACACTTATCCCAAATCCAACCTAATAACCTGTCTCAAGATGCCACCATCTTTCAACCTGCTTATCACAGAGGAATATATTAACTTGCCCTCTCATAGTCTAACCTTGTTAGGGTTTGTGTCTAGATGTCCCCCACAAAATCTCATGCAGTCACAGGCTGGACTTTTTCAGAGGGATGGGATCTAGAGTGTGCAATGCTGGAACTGATTTATGATGCAAAGCTAGAATCAAGGGCACTAGGATTAAGGGTGTTAGTGCTATCTGCCCTGAGTAGCCTCAATAAGATACAAGGGACAGAAAGAGCTGTGGTCTTCCCTTGTTGCTGTGCTACCTTCTGCCCACCATGAACTGTTTCTCCTCTGCAATGCCAGTCTGCCAAATCACCGTACCCTGGAGCCAGCTGATTATGGACCAAAACCTCAAAAAATTGAGCTAAACAAACCTTTCCACCTTTAACATTAGGTATTGAGTATTATGCCTCAGCAAGAAGAGAGAAGTAATTAAAACGAATCTCAGTGGGCTCATCCAAATATTCTTTTACAGTCATTCATGGTTATCAGAAAGAAAGGGGTCTGTATTACAGTAAGTGAAAAGAACCAGATTACAAAGTAATATGTATGGTTTTAGTTCATTTAAAAAACAAAATCATAGGAGAAAATTTGTTAAAGTATATCCTTAAGGTACATTCTACATCAGCCATACCAGTCATACATTTCAAGTTATGTAACAACATGAGTGTGCTCCATCTGCCGAATGGTTCTCTTCCCACACAAAGTAAAAGCCAGGTTTGTTACGGAGGCCTACAGAGGCCAGCAGCTTCTCTCATCCATTAACCTCATTTAGGCCCTAATCATAATTCTCCCCTGCCTTTCTCTGCCCTAGCACTCTGGCCTTCTGTTCTTCTTTATCTAGAACAGATACTCCTATCTCAGATCCTTTGTGTTGCTGGCATTCTCTCCTGGAAAATTCATTTCCAGACACTAGCTGGCACTCTCCCATTTCATTCATATTTCTGATCAATGTTACTTCATCAGCAAGGTGATTTCATACATCCTACTTCTTTTCTCATTTTTCTTCATGATATATTCACTATATGATATGCTTCTTCATCTTTTATTTTTCTCTAACTAAAATACATACTACTTAGGGAAAGGATGACAGTCTGTTTTTCACTGGCAGCCTAAGACTAACAGGCTAGTTATTTCCTTATTGCTGAGACAAAAGACCCAACATCCACAAGGAAAAGGAGAAAGGTTGGTTTTAGCTTATACTTTTAAAAGGTTTCAGCTGGATGTCATGGCACACGCCTTTAATCCCAGCACTTGGGAGGTTGAGGCAGGAGGACTGTTGTGAGATCGAGACCAACCAGGGCTGCAAAGTGAGTTTAAGGCCAGCCTAAACTGCATAGTGAGACCCTGTTTCAAAAAATAGGACCAGGGATTTAGCTCAGTGGTGTAAGTGCCTGCCTGGCAGGTACAAGGTTGTGAGTTTGATCCCTGTTACCAAAATATATAAATAAGTAAAAATAATAAAGGTTTCAATCCATAGTGGGCTGGCAGGGCAGCATGGCAGAGGCACATGGCAGAGAAGAAACACTCCATGGCAGGATAGGTAAGAGGCAGCAGCAGCAGCCAACCAGCCTCCCTTACCCTTTTTATTTCATTCAGGCTAGAATTCACTTATATTCTATTAGTTGATGCACTCACCCCCATTGTGGGTCTTCTGATCCTAGTAAACCCATTTAGCCATACCCAGAACCATGTGAACCAAATCAGTGGACTGATATGGTCATTGTACACCCTTAATCTAGTATCACACACCCATGATCCAGCCACCTCCAAAAGCCCTGCCTATGAGTGCATTAGACTTTGGGAGGACATCCAGATATAAGGTGCAACAATGCATTTACTGAACAAATGTTCATCTTGGTGGCTTTTGTAAAATTAAACATCTGTGAGCAATGCAAATTTCTGCCAATAGGAAATCTTTGCTTTCATAAATGCAATACCACTTATATCCACACCCACAAAATGATCATATCTATGCAATGGAATACTAGTCAACTGTGCTAGTTACTTTTCCTAGTGCTGAGACAAAATACCTGACAACCAAAGTTAAAAGAGAAAAGTTTCATTGTTGCTCACAATTTGTAGAGGTTTCAGTTCATAACTGGCTGGCTCCAATGCAGGGTGGCATGGTAGAGAAATAGTTCATGGTAGGCATATGACAGCAAGGCAGCAAGCAGCAAAGTAGCAAAGCAGCAAGAGACAAACAGCAATGGTAACTCTCTTTCTGTCACTTATATTCTATCCAGGTTATAGTCCCTTGGGGAGGGGTTAGCACTCACACCCAAAGTGAGTTTTCCCAATATCTGCACCTTAGAATTATGCCGAAGAAATCAGTAGACTAGCCAATCAGTGATCCCAGCATTATATACTTAATCCCAGAAATACACATTCTAGATTCAGTCACCTCTGAAAAGCCCCACCTATGACTATGTGTGGCTTTGGGGGGAAAAGTGCATCTAAATACATGCAATACCACCAACTATTAAAAGTTTAAATAAATTGCAAATGAATACATTTATTGAAAAGAAAGAGGTTTGTAACTCCCCAGTTGAGAAGAATCAGGTTACAAAATAATAATATGCATGATATTAGTTCATTTTAAAAATAAAATGAAGTAGGAAAATTTGCTAAAGGTCAACTCCAAATCTGAAGTAAAAACAAAAATAAAAAAAATGAATCCCAGAAGGTCTTAAATTTGAGGACATTTATGACAGAGAAAAGCAGCAGAATTAGTTGTGACCCAGGGAAGTCCAATGGGAAAATAAGCCTGTGCACCTGGGCAGGATTTGTACAGCTTCAGTAAAAAGCAATTCCTCAAACTATTAAATTGCCAATAAAAGCCACAGGAGCATTAGTGCAGTGCTGCTCAGGGACAGGTATGACTTGCAGAAATGTTAATAGGACTTGGAATTAGGTATGTTTCTGCCTCCCCAATTTCGGGGTTATTTAAACATGCCTGTTTCCAAGAAAAGATGGGCCTGCAGTTGCCTCAGCACCTGACAGGTTTGCTGATATCATAGAATGGCAAAAGGCACCCAACCCAGCTCACAGGAATCTGGGTGTGAAACCAAGGGCGAGGAATCAGTTGAGTAAAAAAGGATGGGAATGGACTGGGGCTATGGTTTAATGATGGAACACACATTATGTGGGAGACCCTGGGTTAGAGCCTCAGCACTAATAGTAGTAGTAGTAGCAGTGATAGTAATAGTAACAATAATAATAACAATAGTAACTGTATAAACTTAAGGGGGCTGGGAATGTGGTTGAATGGTAGAGCATGTGCTTAACATGATGAGGCCCTGGGTTCAATCCCCAGCATCCAGAGAAAATGCAAAAAATGAAGGCTGAGAATTATTTTTGTCACTTTATATATTGTTCTGGCAAAACTGAGATTTCATTGCTCTAGAAAAACTCTTTGCTGGCAATGAAGATGACACAGATTGAGTATTCCTAATCCAACCATCCAAACTCCAAACATTTTTGAGCACTGATAGGACACTAAAAGTGGAAAATTCCATGCCATCAAACTTTGTTTCATGCACACAATTACTGAAAATATTGCAAAAGATTATCTTCAAGCTGTGTGAAAGGTATATATGAAACATAAATGAATTTCATGTCTAGACTTGTTTCTCATCTCTAAGATATCACATGCATATGCAAATATTTTAAGATCCCAAAAGATTCCCTAATCCAAAAACACTTCTGGTCCCAAGAATTTCAGACAGAGATGTGCAATCTGTATTCCAAAAGAGGAAAACATTCAAGGAGAAAAATAAGCTCATTTTAATGAACTCTATGTTCCCAAGGTGGGATGTCCTATCAGCATGGGAGGAACAAGTTCTTCAGTCCATGTAGCTTGCTTAATCTCCAAAAGACTCTCCTAACGAGGACCAGAAGTGTTTCATGAAGGCTCTTATACAAAATCCAGGGGTTGCTCTAGGTTATACACATGCTACTCAAGAGCAGATGGTGCCAAAGGTCTAGAATCCACTCATTTAGTAGCTGCAGTCACTGTATTGGTGACATAAAAGAATTCTCTACTCATTGCAGATTTGGATCTGGTGGCCCCATGCATATTCACGGTCATTAATCCCAGAAAAACACGCAGCAGATTGTCAAGAGGTAGTTAGTGGCTGATCAGAAACAGAATCCAGTCTAGACTTTCTCCCCATAAGGACACCAATTTGACCATGATGGGAATTACCATGGAAGGATGGCTCAAACTTGGGAGAGGCTGGTGGGCAGTCAGAGAGTTTATTAAACATGCCAATTTCTGGATGCTTCTACAAGGATTTGCACTTTACAGAAGCTCCCCTAAGAGAATGTGATGCACTGCCTAGATCAGGAATCACCAGACTAGGTTATGCATGACAGAAGAGCAATGAAACTAGCAGATTTCCATTTGAACAAAATGCAAGTCATCTTCCTTACTCATTCTATGAAAAACAACACAGGAATATGCAATTATAAAGCTCAAAATAGCTTCTTTAGGGGGAAAATATGATTCATACTTCTAAAGATGCTTAGGCCACAGCTGCAATCTGTTCTTGTGGCCAAAACCCTTGGAAAGCAAGATTCAGGGAAGTCCACATTGAACCTGTTTACTCGGATCCAGAACACTATTCTGCTACACAGCCTAGGTCCCAAAGGCCTCTCTGGGAGGCAGGGACCTCAGAGAGTCAGACCTTCAAGGGGAGGTGGACAGCCAGGCTTCCCAGTCTGCTGCAGCCACCCCATGGCACATGGCTACTTCCAGCTCTGGTGGGTACTTGCACCTGCTGGGTCCAGGTGTCTTTGGAGAAATGCTGCTCTCTGAGCATGCAGAGTCCTCAATGGAGTCCACCAAGACCAGATGCTACACCTTATGCTGGCTAAAATTAGACCCATTTCCCAGCCCAGTATAGTCGTGCATAGCTGTAATCCTAGTACTGTGGGAAGCTGAGGCAGGAAGATCACAAGTTCAAGTCTTGGGCAACCTAGCAAGGCCTGTCTCAAAATAAAAAATAAAAATGGGTTGCAGATACAGCACAGGGCAAAGGCTCTGAGTTCACTTCTCAGTAATACACACAGACACACACACACACACACATGCGCACACACACACAAAACACTCATCTCTTATAGCAAGGAGTGGGTAGAGAGGGGAAAAAAAACAGCAAGCCTAGAGCTGTCTAGAGAGGCACTTGGGGACATAATAAATTGGGAAGTCACATAGCTGTGTGTTCTGAAACACAAGATTGAAAATAGATAGTTTTTTCCTCTTTGGGGAACACGCTGTATTGTTGATATTTTTAATTCAAATTTGGACTCAGTGGCCCTTACCAACCAAATTATCCTAAGAAAGGGAGGATGGATGAAGAGGAGCCCTTTTAAATAACTCACGTTCACTTATTTTAGAAGGAAAAAAATGCCATTTGAATGTTTTCAGGGTATTATGCAAATTCTTAAAAATTCGTGCTAGCTAAAGAGTATCTTTGGGACTGACCTTGAAGCAAACAGAAAGCCACTCCTTCCTAAATGCAGATTGCACATGAGATACTAGAGGTCAGGACGGGCAGTGAGGTCTCTGTGAGTCTAGTCCTCAAGGACCCTGTTGTACCCATGAGGGCCACAGGAAACCGAAGAGGGAGCAGCCCACAGCGCTGCACAGGGACACCAGCTGGCTGCATCTAATGCCTGCCTGACCTCCGTTCCTTTCTATCAATGAATTCTAGGTGTCTGTGTCTTCCTGGCCAAGATGAAATAATATACGTGAATATATTATTACAGCATCTTACGTTAGTTCTGTTTTTTAATGTTAGTGTCACTATTTTAAAAGACTGGCTTGTTGCCTTTTTTGAATGATAATAAAAATGTGAACCCATTCTATCACTTCCATGTATGGAATTAAATGCCATCGTATATTAATGTAGCATTAATTGAAATTATTGTCTGGGTTTTCACATGGAGTTTACTCATGGGAGTTGGAGCACTGACCTGCTTTCTGCTACTTTTTATTTCTCTGGCACAAGTAAATTTCTGAGTAAAACTCAAGTGTCCACTGCTAGCAAATACAAAAACTTCTGTAACATACACTTGCAAATACTGGTCATTGTATTTGCTTTAGTTTTTATTTTCCCCTATGGCCTTCAGTCATTATCTTTTTAAAATCATCTTCAAGCCTTTCCTATAAACCACCTTTGCTTTTACGGGAAATAGGGCTAGAAACTAAAGGTGGAAAAAAGTAAGTATTAACAAGCAGTAGAAAGTATAGCAAAAGAGACAGAGATAAAGTACTGCAGTTATGTGTTTTGAGGAGAGTGTGATATCCTCCCACAGTGGGGTAAGGGGAGGAACTGGAATAGTAACACAAACTGTCAGATGACCCCAAAGAACTTGCCTTTCCATAAAGCAGGAGGAGGAGACCATGAGAGTCTGTGCCTGTGTCCTTCCACCAGGTGCTTCTCTCTCTCTATCTCTGTCTCTGTCTGTCTCTTTCTGTCAGGCTGGACTCTCCGACCCATCTATCTGTAACCTACTCCCTCTAAGAGCCAACAAGGTGGGTACTGATGGTTCTAGCCATGCATCTTTTCAGAAATAACAAGGAGTAAGTCCTAGAAAAAGTCTAGGATACATATAAATTATTTCTATCCATTTACAACTGAGATGTGCCTGATTTAGCTTCCTTTGCAAACTTTCAGCCATCATTTCCTACAGATGAAGACATTTTATTGTCACTTCAAAAATATCTACAATCTTGCCTTTTCCAACATAAACCAACTACCATGAACCTCAAATCCCTCACACAGTCACTGAATACACAGGAAATGCTGGCTTTGTTATAGGATACATCTCAGGATCTGTGCACATTCCTGGTAAGGTTATTGCCTACACATAGAGAGCACTGTAAGCCATGCATGGTGGCACATGCCAGTAATCACGGCACTCAGGAGGCTGAGGCAGGAAGACTGCCATGAGTTTCATGCCAACCTGGGCTACATAAGTGAATTCAAGACCAGCCTGAAGTACAGAGTGAGACCCTGTCTCAAAAAAATTAATTAAAAAATAAATAATAAAATAAAGAGAGCACTGTAGAGTTAAAAAATATTTCCCGCCTGTTTCTTAAATGAGAGTGTTGCTGCTGCTGCTGCTGCTGCTGCTGACATTGTCCCCATGTTGCAGCTGTGGACACTAAAGAGCAAGATGAAGCTTAACCAACTTGACAGTCTGATTCTGAATACATGACCCTCATATAAAGTTTCCCTCTCTCAAAACACCAGGACCACATATCCCACCATTGGTTTTTATCATTACTGCTAACAAGCATCTCAAAATGATTTTTATATTCTCTCTGAAGATAATTGTAGTTTGGAACCAAAGTGCATAGACATCTCTAAAGCCAAATTCACAACTCAGAACGTTTATTTTGTTCTCACCTATTACTTCAAAAGTTGAACTAGAACATAAAAGTAGAAGCATCATATGAAAACGCAAGGTAGAATCAAGATCTGAGGCCCTTCAGTTTTCCACTGAGTATGAGTACAACCTAGTATTAGAATAAAAAGGGTTCTTAAGAGGTGTAATTGTTAAAAACTAATTTTCTTGAGGTTTTGTTAACCAGAATGTTCTGACTACAAATGAAAGTGATGGATGTTTTTCCTTAGCATACAAAAGCACCAGCGTCCCAGAGTTAAGTGTCTAGTCTAATTGCTGCCACACTCCAAAGAGTCCTTCAGCTTGCTCATCTGTGTTATTTTTATTTGCTAAAGCAGAGGTGTCTGGGTGATAAATTGTACGAGGTACTCCATTCAGCGCCACTGGTGTGTTATTACATTGCCGTAGAGACACAAAGTAAGGAAGTGAGGAGCATTTTCCTAGTGCAGGATTTTCTTCAAACAGAGAAGTAGCTATTAAATTTTAATCAAATTATAAATGATCAAACAGCAAAGATGGCAAAACTGTTTCAGAGACATATGAAGGCCTCTGCCACAAAGGTACCTCCATTCTGTCCTTCAAAATGTGCCTGAGAATAACCCACACCAAAAAGCATAATTGAGAGAGAAGTAGCCTTCTGCTGAAAGGGAAGTAATATAGTAGAGTCCCAGCATCTTAGTGATGAAAAAGAAATGCATTATAATCAAATCTCAGTTTCCATGTTTCTTTGATAACCGTTGATAGGGCTACATTAAAAAAAATACTGTATTTCCTGAGTTCCAGGCAGAGACAAAATAACAGAGGGCTGTAATCTGACTTCAATTTGTTACACTTTTCTGCATCAGTAAGGCAAATGTAAAAAGAATTTTTAAAGCATAGGAACAAAATCAAGGGTTCCTAGTTGTGTCTTGCATTTTAGCCAAGCCTCCATTTTCTTTAGCTGTCATTAGCTTTCTGTAGTCACGTGGTAAGGGGAGGTTTTTCTTGCCTGCAGTCTAGGAAGTGAGTCATGATTCGTCTGATCCTGGAGATCCCACTGACCATGTCACTGTCTAGGTTAGGCACAGCCACGGACCCTGGGGCTCACCATGCCATGTGAGAGGAAGTGTGCAGAATGGCTTCTGAAAACATTTCCACACCCCTAAAAGGGACCCACAGGAAGAATCAACCACTGGTTCCTCTGGACCTTGTGATGATAGCCACCATTTGGCCACCAGCAGAACAGAAATGGAAAGAATATGGGTCCTCATGACATCACTGTGAAGTTAACCTCAACTCTAGATTTAGATACTAAATTGGGATTGCTGAATTATCCTGACTGCTCCATTATAGATCCAGGCTTATTCAAGGTCAGTTTGTCCCTGCTCCTGGTCCAATACATTATCATGCTCACAATTTTTGGTCACATCCAGAAAACACATCAAGTCCTATGTCCCTGCCTGGGACATTCCTTCTTCATTTTAAAATCCTTCTATTGCTTTCCATGTCCTGTAACCACCAGTCCAGACTCATTTGCTTGACAAATGCCTCTCATCTGATATTTGGCTACATAACCAGCATCTTTTCCCCTTGTTTATTCTTGTGAACCTTCTCTTTTATCTGATTTTTGTTTGTTTGTTTCTTTGAGGTGCTGAAGATGGAATCCAGGGCATTGGACATGCTAGGAAAGTGTTCTACCATTGAGCAAAAACCACAGCCTGAAGACTCTGTTCTAACTATATAAAACTAGAATTCTCTGTAGGTCTCAAATCTTTCTACCTACAGTTTCTCATTGCCTGCAATTCTCAGTAGCAGCTCTAACCATCCCCACAGCCATGACACCCTGGTTATTCCTCTCTTCATTGTGGTGATTCTACACATCCTCTCCATCCTATCTCCCACGACTCTCCTTCCCTACTCTGCCCAGCTCCCTAGGAAGAAAAGGAAGCAAACATTGCCTCCTAGAGACATTAATATGACTTCAGAATAAAGTTACAAATACTAAAAGGGTTTTATAATCATTTATGTACTCAAAGGATTATTCAGCTACCTATGCAACCTGCTTAAAGCTGGAGGATGTGCTTGAAGTCATGTCATCTGTGATTAGTAAGAGCAGACTCATGGAGAAGCTGCCCTGTGTTTACTGAATGAGATCAAGAAAGAGAGAGAGAGAGAGAGAGAGAGAGAGAGAGAGAGAGAGAGACAGAGAGAGACAGAGAGAGAGACAGAGAGACAGAGAGACAGAGAGAAAGACAGAGAAACAGAGAAAGAGAGAACAAAAATGGACTCCAGATAGAGATACAACTCTACTGAATACTAGAATACAATTAAGTACAGTGCTACATAGTCAAATGATAAGTAATTAACCTATTTGTTTCAAAAATCAAATTTCCCTTCCATGCATCAATAGTTTATTACTTCTCTTGGGACAAGTGCTATAATAATAATAGCTACCACGTTTTTTGCCCCATGCAGCAGCTGGTATCCGTTTTAGAACTTCTCATCTGTAATGAAGTCTATGGTTTTGTCTATCATATGCCTTGTGCATCTACCTATAAGGGTACCACCCTGCCTCCCTCCACCCTCAACAACACCATCCTGGCAAATCCATCTCTCCTTGGGAAGATGTGCTTTTCCTCTTACTTTAGTTCTGTTCTTGTAACTAGAGCTGCCAATTATACAACCCTGGCTATGAGACTATATGACCACATCCAGTCTACAACTATTCTCTGTGATTTTTAAAACTGAAACAGAGGGAAACATGTCTTATTCTCAAGAAAACTTCAGAGAGAAAGTGGGTTAAAAGGAATACAGTTGTCCCTTGCTATCTGGGAGATAGGTTCCAGAATCCCTATGGGATATCAAAACTCTCAGATGTTCAAATCCTTTATAAAAATAACACGGTATTTGCATATAATCTATATACCTCTGTCTGTACTTTAAAGTATCTTTATTTACAATACCTAATACAATGGAGAGGCCATGCAAATTGTTATTATACTGCGTTATTTAGAGTATAATGACAACAACAAATATTTATACATGATCAGTATAAATACAATTTTTTCAAATACTTTTGATCCATAGTTGTTGACTGAACTTGCTCAGTGGATACAGAAGGCTGGATAAATTAACTTTTAGCCAATAAGTAGAATGATAAAACAAGGGACAGGTTCCTGCCAACACTTAAATGGGAGCCACCTCCTCTCTACCTCTCTGAACCAACAGTCGTTTGCTCATGGATAGTGAGATTGTATTCTTTGCAAAACAAAACAAAACACTAAACACTGCATCTTCCAACTAAGGCAACATCTACTATCTCATTTAAGACTCACTGTGTACAGCAGGTCTTACCTTTATTTCAGGGATAAGGAGTCAGATAATCAGGATAGAGGAGACACATGATCAAAGTAGCTGAGCTGTCATTCAAAGATGAGTCATTTGGATTCTAAAATGTCACCACACTGCTTTCCTACCACTTTGCATGCTGTTCTTCCTACAGCATTCTAAACACCAGCCTGAGCCCAATGACCTCATGAAATACACAGGCCCAGTTCAAGTTCTCCCTTCATGAATCAACACTGATGGTATTGATCTCGATGACCTCCTGGTGGGGAGGTGTAGAGAGTGCAATCAAATACCCTTGATGAAGGGCTCTGAGAATACAAACAGACATTATTTGGGACCACACTACTAGGAATGACATTTGCCTCTTGCAAAGTCAATAAACGAGAAGCAGGAATGAGTGTTTTTAAAAAAAAATTCTAAGAAAAGTACATAATTATTTAGTATCACCAACTTAATTGAACAATAATATGTTTGCTTTTGATGCCAAAATATAATTGGTATTTCAAAAGCAGGTTTCCTCAAGAGACTTCAAATTGAAATACAGAAACCAATTGTAGAAAATGGTTTCTACTTTCATAAACATCCTTGTTTTATCCCCAACCAAATCAATTAGATTTTTAACTGAGTATTTCTTTGGTCTCAGCACCTGCTTATAGAGCTAAAATGACCGTGATTTTTAAGGTCAATTATTAACACACATCTGAGAAGTGTTCAGAACCATAAACTTACGAATGCAGAGACTAGATGCATATAAACCAAAAGAAGATTGATTTGGGTGTGAAACTAATTTTCCTGGGGAAAAAAACAGATATTTCTTTTACCATAAGGGTGGGTTCTGATTTGTTTTTCATATTAGTAACTTATTTAATATGGCGGTGGGTGAAAAGCAATCCATTAGAAAAGCAATTTCCCTCTTACTATGGGGCGTTTTATCATTTGATGTCTAGCATTCAATCAGAATGGAGCAATCCTTTAATATTTCATGAGCGGAAAAACAACTCATTTCAGCATGTAGGCCTCAGAAACGTGAGAGTTTTTTGTAATCCTTGAAAAATGTCCAGAATAGCCTTTGCAGATGCTGGTAAACAATAGGTCAAACTGGAAAGATAAACTTAAAGTCTTCAAAACATTGAGAAAATTATGCTTTAGAACAGACAATGGGAAATTTTAAAAAATAGAAGGAAATTCAGACGATGGGAACACGTATCAGTTCTGGGCTCATTCTTCCACCCTCTGACATCTGAGAAGCTTTCAGAAGTTCTTGGGGAACCAGGACCCAATCTAGCTCAAGGGTACTTGTGGGGTCCATCAAAGTCTGCGGCACATCTTAAGTGCTTGGTAGATCTTTGGGAGCAAGTGGAGAAATGTGCCTGTTGTTATAGGTGAAGGGGAGTTGCTTTGACTGTGCCAGGCCCCAGGTGACCAAGTCCAACTTCCCTGCTGAGCCCACTTGTGCAGAGGCTGTGGGAGCTGGGGCAGACTCCCAGGGCCTTCTCTCCATCAGAAGGTGGGGCATGGAATTGTCCATAGTGTAGGAGAAGCATCTGTCTCACTTCCAGGGACTGGTGAGGTATTTGCCTTCATCTCTAACCCATTACCACTACCTACAGGCGTGGGGTTCCACCCTGCTTTCTTAGTTGACTACCAAGTCCTCAGATGGCTGGAAAAGCTGCTTTGCACTGCCAGGGATCAGATGGTCCCCTGGCTGCACCCACTCAACCCCAAGCACAG
This sequence comes from Dasyprocta punctata, assembly GCA_004363535.1. NCBI lineage: Eukaryota > Metazoa > Chordata > Mammalia > Rodentia > Dasyproctidae > Dasyprocta > Dasyprocta punctata. Next base: position 20,689 of record RJWM01023272.1, read on the forward strand.
AGCTCACACTCACCTGAGGAACATGAGTGCCACCACCTCAGATGGGGCCCCACTGACCGGGAGACCTGACAAAAGAAGTCTGCACGAACTCTACCTACCCATGCTGTGGCCGTGTTTTCCAAGCCAGTCCCATTCCCAAACCTAGGCTGAATATTTTCTCTCCCCACAGGGTTCTTCTCACTGCTTTCTCTCTAAGTCGAGCCAGAAAGTGAAAACTACTACTCAATACCTAAATACTAACCATCCATTTCTGGACATTTTACAGCAGGAAAATGGGAGGTTGCAGAAGCACGGTGAATTTGGTAATATGTCAAGGGACGCAGCAGTCCTAAGAGGCAGAGACAGAACCAGCAGCCTTTCCTGCCGGTATTCTCCCTGTTCCACACCAGTTGGCTTTGCTGGGTTACCATGCAGCATGACAGACACATATTGACTGGGCAAAGGAAGGGAGAAGAAAGCAGGCTGTGGACATCACAGCACAAAGAACATCCCTCCTTCTGCCCTTAAGCTGAGAGTAAGTAATCAAAATATGGCCCAGGGAGGATGGCAAAGGAGGGGACAACAACCCAGGCCCAGAAATATCCACCCGAGAGAAGATGACCGTTCCTCTGTTCCTAAAAATTTTGGAAGGCCTTGAAATGCTTTTCAGCAAGTTACTTTCAACAATTCCTCCCATGAAATTGAGATAAACATAAATAGTCATAGCCATCAAACGGGGAACTTCAGTAGGATTTGTTCAATTTAAGGATTACACCCTTGAACCGGGTAAACAGCAAACCATACTGCAGCCTGAAATCTCACAAACTCAGTTTAATTAGGGAGTGGGACGGAGAGTGCATGGCAAAGATCCATGTAAACCTAAGTCTTAATATTCAGGGAGCATGGCCTGAGATCAGATGAACACAGAGCCCGCTAGGCTAGGCTGCCACTGCCCCCACACAAATGCTCCCTGGTGGGGGTCAGAAGCCATGAGCTTTCATGGCATTTCCAAATCACATCAGCTTCTTTGCCCAACGTGTTCACAGTGGAGGGTGATAAAGTCCCCTGCTTGCCCAAACAGGCTCAAATTCTTAGTCTATTCTTCACTCAGTACTACATTTTCTATTTTATCTCAGCAGCACCCACACTCGGGTTCCACATGTTAATAAAACATAACCCCTTTTTTCCAATTTAATCATCAGATTCCTTCCATTAATCATTCCAGCTCATTCTTTTTAGCTCACAGGCAGGTGGTTGCATATTTATGCTTTCACAATAACACCAAACACCAAGACCTGTTCCTGATATAAACAGTCCTCTCTGGTGCTCATGATATGAGGCCAATGAGGAGAGATTTACATGCGTGCCAGCTCACTAGACACAGGACGGAGGAGAAGTCGGCTACCTCCAGGAGATTCAGGGCTGACAATGACAGCAGGAAGAGGTTAAATCATGCTCACCTTCATGCCAATGAGCCAAAGGGAAGAAAATGATCATCTCCTCTTTTCCTCTATGTCCCCTCATAAATTTTACAATACAAATGAGAGAAGGAGTCGTAAGCATATAGCTGATCACATTTTTCATTTTCAGCTACCAAATTTCTTCAGTAATTTCTTCTCTCTTAGAGAAAGTACCCCATACCACGGAAACACTGGGAGCAAGCGAATTTCATTAAGGTATTCGATTTTTCTTCATAGAGAAAAATCACTTTGAAAGAAAGAAAAGAACATGATCTACTAGCAGCTTATAGACTGGAATTTCAAAAAAAAAGAGATCCACAAACTGTTTTCTTAACTAGCAGCAAGGCTGTTATCTACACTCATTTTCACAGTATCTGAAGCTCAGCCATGATACCCCCATGGTAATGTCTGGGTGAAATCCTGGTGCAAGCCAGAGACTCAACCCTGAAGCCCAGCGATAGCCAAGCTTCACACTCACATGGGGACAATGTACTTACGCAGTTCGCCCACTTTCAGGATCTCACACAGCATCTTGGTCAGCTCTATGCTGCTGCGGCCAAAGGGACACTCATGCTTATCTTCTCGGCTACTGTTCTCAAGCACAATCTGCCAAGGATAAAGGAAGGGGTCAGAGAGGGAATTCAGTGGCTGGGAACATTAAAAAAAAGGGAAGGAAAGGAAAGGAAAGGAAAGGAAAGGAAAGGAAAGGAAAGGAAAGGAAAGGAAAGGAAAGGAAAGGAAAGGAAAGGAAAAGAGCTACAGTCTAGTAGAGAAATTAGGAGACCTAGTCTAGTCCCCAAACTAAGATTCCTGGGGCCAAGATAAAATTGTACACAGAGTGGACAGTCCCCCTGCCTTCTCATGTTTTCCAAATCTCCTCCGACTCCCTCTGAGGTGCCAGGGGGTATTTTGCTAGTTGGTTTCCATTTATGCAGAAGTATCTGCGGAGGATTTTTCAAAAGTGTTTAATAAAGACATTTTACTTCAGCAACAAAACTACTCTCATGTTCTCCCAGCTCTATTTTTCCTTAGTTAAAATAGTAACTCTGTGACTTCATCTCCCACATTTCAATTGCATAGTTCCTACAGAAGTTTCCATGTTTTTGCAAAATCTCACCTCTGGCATCAGATGGCTGAACCACAACTGGAGGACATGTGACCCAACCTAAAGCAATCAGAATTCTTCACTCAGATAACCTGGACTAATCGGTCTTTCCCTGACACAATTTGGACCAATGAGAATCCTTCCCTGACACATTGCCTCCTAAAGAGGAAAAGTTGCCCCAACTGTGCTGACCTGCTTGTGGGGTATAAGCAGAGGAGTTACCTGGATGCTGGCCTATAAGATATGAGAACGAAGTCAATATGCAAAGAATAAGAGACAAGAGGCTATGAGGACCCATGGAGGTTTTGGGTCTTGGCTCCATTTGTTCCTGTAGCACAGCTCCTTCCGCATCCTTGTACTTCATTTGTTCTCTCCCTCGTCTGAAAGCCCTTTGCTTCATCTGAGAAATTCTCCTCTTTCCTTTGGCTAATTTGAGCTGCTCCCTCCATTTAAAACTAAGGGAATCATTCCACACAAAAGCAGCAGACAGCAACAAAACTCTAATGAACAGTCCCTAGGGAGGATGCTTACTTTACCAGAAATACAGTTTATTCCTGTTAGAAGCCACACCTAAAATTCTTTTCCAGGAAACACTGTCCAGTGCCCTGCAGTAGATTCACCACTTTGAACACTTGCTTCTCAGTAGTGTCTACGATGACACTATGCAGGGACTTACTGTTGTTTCATGTGTGGAAATTTAATCCCCACTGTGAGGTATAAGAGGTTAGAAACTTAACTCTTGCTATGGTGCTGAGAAGTGGGGCTGCTAGGAGATGACAAGCATTAAATAATGCCACTAGAGTAGAGCCACCATAATTGAATCCTAGAGACCAGAACGGCACCAGAGGAAATAGACATGCGTACTCTGTCTCCTGGCTCGTGATATCTTGTTCTCCCTCAGGCCTCTATTAGCAAAAATGCCATCACTTCTTCAGGTGTTTCCACTTAGAGATGCTCCTTCTAACCCGTCCCATCATGTTTACCCAGGCTCCTTCACCTGCATGCTCAGCTGCTCTCCCCGATGCATGGGGCAGTCTGCTTGGCCTTCAGAGCATCCCAGGAGTCAGTGAATTCTCCCATTTTGTGGGCTTTTTCAACATTTGCAACATAAGCTCCCATAAAGAATTACGCATTGAATGTCATCATGAACAGTGACTTTAATGTCCTTGGGATTTATGGTAAAAATATTTCCTTAAAATTTCTTCAGGTAATGGGCTTTAAGGGTTATTTGGTTTTTCTGGGAAAAAGCTAACTGGAAGCGACAACTAAATCTCTGCTTGGTGTGATTTACAAACTGACTTTACATACATGTTACCATGTAATCCAGCAAGGTCAGGGCCCTGAAGTCCTCATTCCCTCTTCTAAGCCTCTCAGGAAGACCTTCATCAGACCCTGGGCTGAATCACTCTCATATCTTTTAAAGGAACCCTTTCTGTCCCTACCCAGGAATTCTAGTTATGGAAAGCAGGAGAGGAGAATAACTAAATTCCTATCCGTCAGAGCATCTTGTTTCTCTTTTTAACAATTTTGTATCTGAGACAGCCAGAACAAAGGAGCAAATGTGAATCTCTTGATGATGGGGAAAGAAACTAGAAAAAAACAGCAAGAAGACAGGACATAAAGAAAAGACAGCAGACAGGTAGTTTTCAGCTAGCCCTGGGCTCCAGCTCCCAGAGAGCACATTCTGTTGTATTTCACATTAACATTCCATTAACATTTCATGAGCACATCAATATGTAATGAGTATGGGATCTGCATACACTGTAGGTAGAATTACTGCAGCCAATAAATGTTCACAAAGCATTTCCAAGCCACAGTTTATTAGCAAGCACTAAATTAAGTAGTAATTTAAGTAATCAATATGTAAATCCACTTGGAGAAGCCATTCACTTTATTTTTTAATGCACCATCCATCTTCCCTTATTTACCTACCCAAAGAAAAATAAACCCTCCTTCCTGGCTGATTTCTTCAGTCAAGGTAGACACAAATATTAAAGGTGAACATTGTTACAGCAATACTTTACAAAAACGATGACTATGAAAACTACAAACTATATATTACTCAAGTGAAGGATCATTTTTAAACTGGACAACAGATTTTATTTTTGAACATAGTCATATATCTATAGTCGATGTGAGCATTCTGGTATTAGCCGTCTACTGAAAACCTCCATTTGGAAATATCAAAACAAACCTTTGTCTTTATTGCCCCTTTCTGCTTCAGTTTTAAGAGAATTTGCAAGAAGTAAAGCCCTAAAACCTGCCATTACCACTCGCTTTAAAACACATCCTATAGCAAAAGAAGTTGTAACGACCTGCACGTTTTATAAAAATGAAAATGCTGGATATCTGTACAGCAATAAGTCTATTTTATGAGATACTTTATAGTTTACAGAGTGCATTTACATATTCTCTATCGACTTTTCATTACCAAATCTCTTCCTGCCCTTCGCAGTTCACAAATTGGCTTCCCATACACACTGCGATGAAATTCAGTGGATTTCATGGCTAAGGAGGCTAAGGGAACTCATCTCAATTTCCTCCACCACACTGACATGGGCCTAACTCCCAGCCTCTCCTACCACAACTATAAGATTCTCTTGCATTTTGTTTATCCTTTAAAGATCAGTGACAGTTCCTCAAGTCGAAAGCTGCTGTTGGATGATCCCACAGTCTTTATTTCCAAAAATTCCAAGTTCCCCTCAGAATGCTGATGCTTTTCATTCTCTAGCTGTGCAGACCAGGTTTGGTTTGGTATCAGGCACTAAGCACAAGACAGCCCTACTGCATCCATTCCCTCTAGCACTGCAAGGGCCAATGTGGCCCTTGTAGTTTCTCTCAGCCTCACACGGCTAATGTATACAAGGGAGGAACAAAGTATATGGTGGGTGTTCAAATTAAAAAAAAAATTACAGTAAAAGACACATTGTCATCAATCCCCTTCAAGATCTTCCCCCTTGCTTAATATACTTATTTCATTGTTCTTGCCACTTTCTGAAGCAGTTCTGAAAGTCCTCTTTCATGAGTGTTTTCTTGGGATATAATTAAAAAAATACACCGAGTGCTGCTGCCGAGTGCCATCCAATAGAGAGGCAGGCTCATAAAAACACATGGTGTGACCTTAACCACCTCGTTCACTAGATGTTGTCTGAAACTTGGCACTTTTTCAAGATCAAAATGACCACAAAAGGTGTATGCTTTGAATGGATTCAGGCAGCCATGACAGTGTAGCATGAAAAAGTGTTCCCGAACTGCTTCAAAAAGTGGCAAGCATGATGTGATAAATGCGTCAGAGTGAGAGGGAGTATTTTGAGGGGATTAATGACAATGTGCCTTTTACTGCAACAAATTTCTTTAAAGTAAACACTCAATGTATTTTTTTAAACACAGTTTGTATGAAGCAGCTCTCCCTGAGCTGCCTTCTTTCACTAGATTTTAAAGCTCTCTCCACTGTGGGCCAGTTCAATCTCTTCTGTGGCCTGAGTTGCTAACCTTGAAGTGAACCTTGATAGCTTCATCTGTTCCTGTCATCCATGGGAGCATCTCTTCTCCTTAGAACCATCTTCATGTGGCTTCAACTCTAAGCTAGGGTCTGAGGGGGCAGAGCATTTCCTTCCCAGGCCGGGTCACTGAGGGCAGTGTGAGAGGTGATACCGTCTCCTCCCCAAAGAGGACTATCAGCGATGCCTAATTCTAACATGAGGCACAGGCAATGTGGAGGGTCCCACGTCACATCTCTGTGAGATTTGTGGATGCTATGTAAACCCCACTTCCCAGGGTAGCCATGGCCATCCAGCCACATACTGAAGGCAATGTGCCTAAAGCAGACTTCACAGAGTCTATGTATATGATCTCTTTATTGGCCTCCCTCTTCCCCTTTTCCCATTCCTGTGTGGCTAACACTTCATTCTACACTTTTACCAGCAAGCAGTGGAAAATCATGATGACTGTAATCATGATGACTCCAGATCTCTGAAGATGGGCCCCTGAGGACATAAAAAAGAAAGCCAGAGGCCCCCTGGGCATTTAGGTGGGAAACAGAGACATAAAGTAGTGTCTTCACCTACTCACACTGCAAATGCACATAGGAAGCCCCATGTACTTGATCATCAGAAACCTCTCACAGTCACAGGCATGTGGGGTGGAGGGAGCCCAGAGATGGAGCAGTGACCTGAAGAGCGAGCCACTTCAGGGTATGACGCTTCTGCAATAAAGTCCAGCACCATGGGACATCTGTCTACAGATCCCTTTTCAATTTCACCAGCCTAAGAAACTGTCTCCTGACCAAGCACTGAGACATGGCCATTACTTATACCACACTAATCCAATACATTATGACCAAAGAGTTCTTCTACATTAGTAACAGAGTCAGGAGATGCTGAGAATAAAGTTTCAGCCATTAGGGCACATCCTGAGACCTAGATGTCATCTAAGGTCAAAGAGAAAGCCAAGCCAAGCCCGGTGGTGCACCTCTGTGATTTCAATTCTCTAGAAAATTGAGGCAGAAGGATGGCAAGTTCGAGCCCAACCTGGGCACCTCAGCAACTCAGCAAGACATGAGGGAGCCACATCCCACACCCCATTCCCTCGGCACCAATGCAGGCGGACAATGACTGGTCTCCAGAAAGTCTAGATGAGCAATGGGAAGAATGCCTGGCTATCCCAAGGGGGCAGCACACAAGGGTAATGGTGAATTTTAAGCAAGTCTGTGGAATTAAACAAACATGCCGAAGTCTAATATGATTTTAAATGAGCAAAGAAAGAACATTAAAATTATGTTAAGTATGCCAAGCAGGAATGCAAAACAACGAATCAGAACCATGGGTAGTGGATTTGCATGGAAGGGAACTGAGACCTCCAAGTAAATAATCCTAAGAAAAAGAAGCTTTAGAGATGTTGTTGAGATGGCAAAATAAAAATAAAAGTAAAGATCTCCTGCATTTGCAAAAGACTGGGTGATGGAGATGATTGCCAATAGAGCTGCTATAATAATTACATGAACTCTTCTTCTAGGGTGTTATCATTTGCATTTCTGAAATAGTCTTATAACTCTAGGGTAAAGCTGCTAGAAAACAAACTCAATAGAAAGCAAAACACAACTGCTGTACGGATTATTAATTGGCAAAGTTAAGTCTCAGGTGGAATCAATATTACTTTTGACTTAGATGAGTTTCCTGAAGTTCTTTTATCATCTCTTCAGAACAGTGGTTCTCAAACTTTCGCGTGCACCAGAATCTCCTGAAGAGCTTATTAAACACAGACAACTGGGCAGCTTTCCTAGGTTTTATTTCCAGGGTGAAACCCAAGAAGATTAGAAGTCAGTACATCAGGCCTTTCATGTTTCTTAAGATACTGCAAGAGTTTAAAGAATGGAATGTTACGAAAAAACATTTAAAAGCCTACTTGAAAAATTATTTTTAGCAGCATTCTTTTAAAAGGAGGTGGGCCATTGCAATATCCCTCAACCTTTCCTGAGCCTTCCCTGGTCATTTAGAGCTAGGTGGCTCATCATGATATGTTCAAGGCCTCTTTAAAGAGCCATCTCTGAAGGCTTTGGACAGGACCTGTGCTGCTAAGCAGCTGAGAGAGACCTTCAGAAGGTTAAAAAACAAGTTAAGGGTGTTGAGCATAAGTGACCACCAAAGCAAAGAACACCCAAAGCAGAGTTTGCTGTTTAGGAGCTGCATCCAAGAGCCAAAGAACAATGCACCCCACAAATAGGAGTAAAAGAATTTTTATGACATTAGTAGAAAAAAAAGTACAAAGTGCACACAGGGTACTAAGATAAATAACAATCTGGACAAATGAGCGGAATGGAATAAAACCCAGCTAATGAGGTGAAATGCTTCTAGAATAAAATTAGGCAATTGCACATAGAGGCATAATAAAGGCCATAAATATAAAATGGCAAGGAATTGACTGGGTAATGGTGTAGTAATTAAAGCCTGGAGGTTCATATTAGACTTCAAACTAAACATTAATCAACCAAAAAGAAACGCTCCCTGCACTTTGATATAGTGCAACAAAAGCCTGACGTGTGAAACACACCCAGCAATCACAGTCACGCTAGGCGGACAGGCTCGCCCTTTGAACAGCCACTTGCAGAGCACAAAGAGAGAAAAGGATTAGAGACCTGAACAGATGACTTGTGTTTGTGCCTGCCTAGGACCCCAACTTCACCAAGGGAGACTGAGGAATGAGCTCTGCTGATGATTCCAATGACAGCAGGCAGCAGGGCTATTCTCAGCAGACTCCTTTTCTAAAGAAGCTGAATGATCATCTCTACTCCTTGGCCAGCACATGTGTCACTGGCCCAAGCATGGGCGCAGGTGTGGCGGCACCTGTAGGCATCACTGCAGGTCTGTTTATTTAAAGAAGCAGCTGTCTAACTCGAGCTTGCATTAGAATTTTACAGAAGCTTATTAAAACAGAAATGTCTGGATCCCACCCCTAGCATGGTGTTTTAGTCCTGCTGGGGTAGACGTAAGAGTCTACATTCCTAACACTGTCCCAGGTAACATGGATACTGATAATTCGGGACCACACTTTACTAATTTAAAAGTATTCCATGATGGGCTGGGGATGTGGCTCACTCATAGAGTACCTGCCTAACATGTGAGAGGTGCTGAGTCCAATCCTCAGCACCTCAAATGAATGAATGAATGAATGAAGTATTCCACATCTATCCTCCAAGTTCCCATCATTAGCAATCCTCTTGGTTTCCTTTTAAAGACCTGCAAAGCAATGAGAGTACATGGAAAAAGCAATAAACCTGGTTCTTTTTTCTGTGACTAATAAAAATATCAGTAATGAATTTAAGGTCTCAGAGAGACATGGCAGACTGGTGGCTACCAGGAGCTGGTAAGAAGGTAGAAGTGGGTACAATTGCTTGGTGCTTATGAGGTTTTCTTTGGGAACCCTGATAATGTTTTGGAAGTAGATAAGAGCAGGGTGCATAACAGTATGAATCATTAGTGCTTTACTAGTGATTAATAGTTCACTTTCAAACAGCTAATTTTGTGATATATGAATTTTACTTCGATTTTTAAAAAAGACAATCCATGTGAAGTGATTAAACTTGCAAGTGTTCAGTTTATGTGGCCCTCACAAGCCACTGAAACTGGTTACATTTCACAGGAAACCAAACTTTAGGGCTTTAGTCACTTGCCTGCTATTTAGAACTGAACAGACAGGATCACCATGGCTCAGAAATGGAGCCCAGGGCATGAGAGGAGAGCGAAGGTGAAGCTCTTTTCATGCCCTGTGCACAGTGAAATGTAAACCACATATGCTTTCTCACCTTTGCTCTGAAACCCCACATCTTTATTTTACCCTTATTTACTGTCCCAGTCTCATCAACCTTTAAAGTATTCACTCATAAAGTAGGGATCTTGAGATGTAGGTTCTGTCTCAGCAGCAGAGAGAGGGAAGCTGAAGTCCCACATTTCTAACAAATTTCCTTACCATGCTGAAGCTGCACGTCCCATGTCCACATCCCAAGTCACAGTGCACAGCTTCCCCAAATCCATCTAGCGAATTCAAACACCTGGCCTCCTCTTACCCCTACAATGCACCACTGCAATCAATTCATTCATTTGACAAAGACTTGCAAGCATTGGTGATTGCAGAGCAAATTGCTAGATGGTGAGAAAATGCATGGATCGTGAATGGTTTACCATCTACTTGGAAGCTACGCGGGCAGGTAGAGTTCACTTTCTAGAGACCTTTCCGATGTGTTGTGTATTGGCCACTCTGTTTGTTCACAAGGGAGCATCACTTCCTCTGTGAAAGTGCCACAAGCAGGAGGGGGAATGAGGAGGCCAGCCAAGCTTCATGGAGAGGGGGACCCCTGAATTGAGTCTTAGAGAAGACACAGACACCAGCCTTTCTTCCAAGGCACCTTTTTAACATTGCGAACCAGAAAGAGCAACAGGATACAAGAAAGATTAATTACAACTGGTAAAATAGATGCCTAGTGAAGGCAAAGGAGCCCCTTGCATCTTGGGTAATGTTAGCAATAAATCTCATGGTCATAGCTCAGAATTGCTACTTGCTCACTGTCACGTGACTGGATGCAAATGCCTCCTCTCTCCTTCACTGACATGCAAAGACACAGAGATGTGTTTGCTGTTGTCTGTCAGTCACTGCTGGATGAAAAATTAAGCTTGACACTTCTCAAGCCTGGTTTCATACTGAGAAATTGTCACCTCTGTGTTAACAGTTACAGAAGTCTTCAAGCCAGATTACCTTGCACAAATATTGTCTGAAACCTCTTTGGATGTAACTGGCTTCACTGAACACAGCCCTTACAGGAAAGCTAGTGGCAAAGTAGGTTCCTGTAAGTCAGCTCTCAGGCCACTTTCTCCCGCAGCTCATAGACTTAGTGATTCACTGTGAAACGGGTTTGGGCCAGAAAAGTGAGGAGACACAAATGTCCCATGTCATCATCTTCTGGGTAAATCACACCTTAGCCATCTCAGAGACATAATCTCATATGGAAACAATGATTTTCTGGTTAGGCACACACTAAGTCAGTCACAATAGGAAAATTATGACTAAAACCCAATTAAGAAATTAGACCGAGAGTTGTTCTACTTAGCATGAAAGGCATGTGAAAGCATATCTTTTTTCCCCTATTAAATCCAACTTTTTAAATGGAATTCATCTCATTACATCTCATTTTGTATAAGGATCCAAAATCTTGGCTATCTCTGCTGAAGGACAGATCCTGGCTGTTGAGCGAGTCCTCCTACAGGGGTGTGGGTCCCTCCTATGGAAGCTGAGTCAGGGATACCCCTCTTCCACACCACCCCCTGGAACTGTCATTTTCCTTGAAATCCCTTCCTTGATAACTCCACCCTCCTGTATCTGGGACTCCCTTACAGCAGCTCTCACTTTCTGCCCCCACATTGTGGTGAAGTCTGTGCAGCTTTCCTTTCCTGATAGGGTCAAGCTCTGGACAATGAGAACTGGGGCTTCTGTACCTGCGATTCCCCCACTCTACAGCAGTGTGGGCAGTAGTTACTTTTTAATAATACAGTTACTGAATGACTGAAAGAGCAGTGGCAGACATGGCGTGGGCTGGCCAAGCACCAGAGTCAGCATTTCTACCCTTCATGGCGACCTCACCTTGCCTGGTTTTATTTAACACCACACTGCCTGTTACTATTCCTGGAAGTGCAGATCCATTTTAGTC
>RJWM01023273.1:0-32422 GCA_004363535.1 Dasyprocta punctata
TCTTACATGTCTATATCTGTCAATATCCCCAACCCCTAGGAAGGTAATTATATGCAATATTGTAACTACTGCCAAACTTCAACCACCTCAGTGTGTAAACCTACAATGTTATCATATCAGATCTGTTGTTGTTGTTTGTCTGTCTTTTTTGACTTTTATTTCTAGCTTCTGTATCTATTTTCTCTTAAATAAAAAAAAATAAAAAAAATAAAAAAAAAACTTTGGCTACTTACTGATACTTACAAATAACTTAAAATTCAGGGAAAATAGATTTAATTTGATGGCATGTGAAGCATGTAATATAAATGTATGTGTTGTATGCTCATAAAGTACCATACTTTTAAAATTATAATAATAGAATACCAATAAAATCTATGCCATACAAACCAAGGTAACTTTGAGAGTAGAGTATGACAACTTTTTCTTTCCTAATATTCTAATGCTCTCCTTGTACAATTTGTCTTCAATAAACATATATTATTTAGACCAAAACAAAAGCAATTGTACTTAAAAATTATTTTCCAATAAAGCTTCAGAAGGTTCCTTTCTTTCCAGCCCACAAATCAAATAAATGATATTTTTTTCTCTTCCTCTTCCTCCTCTTTTTCCTCTACTTTCTTTTGAGTTGACATTAAATTCAGTTTGACTTTAATTAAAGCCACAAATGGTTGAGCAACTGCATCCTATTATGTTATTTTTTTTATCTGATGACTAAAATTTAAACTTTTCCACCAGCTATTTTGGTACCACTCAGACATAGCTATTATATACCCGAAGATGAAGGAGAGAGTTTGTACTAGCACAGATTTTTTTCCATTCTAACAATATTAAAATCTTAATTTTTGAGTGTCATTTTTAAATTTAGTGTTTTTCTTTTACAAAAGATAACGTTCACTGTTATAACTATCCATTTTTGCAGTGTAATAATTGCTGATACTTGGTGAGCAGTATCATCCTTATCACCCACTATTTTGTGAGTAGATTTTCAAGGAGACTACTGCAATTCCCTCTACCTTGCACCCCTGTTTCCATTCCTGCTACGTAACAGTTTATACTCGGGAAGTACCCAGGGTTAAATTCTATGACATATCTTAAAGTATGTCGGGTCGAATCAATCTTCTCTTTCAACACTTCTCAGTCACATTCTTCTCACTCAGGAAAACGGCCAGTTTTATAGCAGACCACCAGGTCCTTTATTGCAAATTTCATTATCTCTTTAGCTTCATTTCCCTTCTTCCCTCCCTATACCAAGGTCAGCTGGCTTCAGAAATGATGGTCTTCCTGCACTTCCTGAAAGCCTTACAATGTTCTTAACTCGAAGTTTTTACACTGTTTCCTCTCCCTTGAATGCTCCTCCCGGCACAAATGACCTGTCCCTTCATTTTCTTTAAAGTCTTCCTCCACTTATCTTAGGATTGATGCAGCCTCCCCTGACAATTCCAGATAACCTCTCCCGGGCAGCTCTTTCAATGTGTATCTCCTCCCTGACTTACTGGTTTACAGAACACATCACCCTGTGATATACCACATGTGCAAGATGTTCGCTTAGTGCTGTTTAAACAACATTAAAATATAAGCTGCATTAAGTTAGATACCATTTTGTTCACTGATATATCTCCAGCTAGAACACTACCCAGTTTACAATAGGTTCTTGACAAAGAAAAGAAAGATAGTATATGGAAGATGGGACCATTTGACAGAGACAGTTCCATTTAAATATCCCAAAGTCACTGTGCATGAAAATACCGAAGTCCAGAGATTTGCTCAAGTCAATTATGATTGCACAAATTAAAAAGGATGGAAGTAGGAGTAAAATTCATGTTTGCCAGCATGACCCATTATCTTTACCTTCACTATTCACAGATTAAATTACCAGTACTTGGTATTAACCTCAGTCAGGATTATGCTACTGAATTATGTCTCCAAAGTAGGCCAAGAAAACTCCTATGAGTCCAGATCCAGAAAGAATACTATGTGAGTATATTTGACAACATACAAGCATTGTGTATGGTAAATGTTTCATTTTTTAGGAATATACTGAAAGACACATTTCCTAGTAACCACCCCCTCCCAAAAGGATTCCAAGTCATTTCAAACGCACTTACTCCATCAGCTTTGCTACTTTCTGAAGCAGTTCTGGAGTTCCTCTTTCAGGAGTGTCTTTAGGTGGTGCTAGCAAACATGTGCTGAATACTGCTATCAAGTGCCATGCATAGAAAGGCAGAACCATACAAACATTTTTCTGTATCCTCAACCACCTTCGTCACTGGATATAGCCCTGGGTGACTTCTGGCCCTTTCTCAAAATTAAAATGACTATGCAAAACAAACATTTTGAATCCATTTAGGACAATTGAGGCAGCCATGACAGCACAATTCATGACATTTCCAGAGGGCTAAAAAGGACTTGTAGAACTGCCTCACTGTATTTTTCAGTCACAACTCATGAACTTGATCCTCCTCATCAGTGAGAGGTGGGAAGCAGTGTCTAGGCTTCCTTTTCATGGTAGCATTTTAGACCCCATATGTCTATATATCAGGTTGATGTGGCCTTGTCCATTCACAAAACAACAGAAGAGAAGTTTCTGACTGTGGACCACAGGGTAGTTAAACCTTGGCACCAAATCCAGTTTAAAATTAAAAAATAAAACAACAGCAAATAGCAATAAGAATGCATTTTCTGAACAAGACTACCCAACTAGAAGATGGAAGTGGTTTTGGGTCTTTTAAAAAGGAAACTAGTGAACTACGCTAAATGACAGAGGATATGAAAGCAGTATTTACAGGATCGAAGCTTTCATTCACTGAATGGTATTGAACACTCCCTCTGCAGGGACCTGGGAAAGGAGATCAAAGAAGACATGATTCTTGGCCCTGATTCATTCATAAACAGTGAAAGTAGGAGATCTCCTGTGCTTGTGGCCCCTTATGTGCAAATAGTTTTCAGTAGTAGTTAGCAAGGATGTGTATATTTGTCATATACTATTTGATTTACACTAGTACAGTGAAGGAGATATGATAAAACTTTTCTAAGGAAATGCGGTTTTTGGACTATATACCAACATATCGCTTATAATTTAGCTTGGGGAATGACATTCCTTTATATCTCTAATTTTACAAGGATTTCATGTTTTTATTATCCAATTCATCTTTGCAAATGATCTACAAGGAAAAGCACTCCTATCACTGGCTTTCAGAGATGCTCATTATAAAGATCTCTGCCCAGTAACAAACAGCAGCTGAGTCCTTTCCCGATTTTTTTCCTCCTTCAAACTCAATCTGAATGGAAGCCTAGCTTTTACCAAGCTAGTGAGTTTCTCCTCGCTCCCTCATCTCTTCTACTTTAAAGTCTACATAAAGATGCCTGGACCTGCTTGTTGCTGTTACCATGGCAACGTTCCCCGGCAGTTCATCCGTGAGTATATCTCCAAATTTCAGCTAAGTGTACAATGGCCTTACCTGGGTCAGTCAGCTCTGTGGAATCCAAAATCGGACAAGCTTATTAATAGTAAAACATTACATCCAAATGCGCAACTGCCCGATTTTGTCCCTAAAAGAAATCACATTGCTTGTTGTTTACATGGAGTAAATAGATGCCTTTGTTGACAAAGTTCATTTAACTTTTTGAAATTTCAGGGCAGGAAGTTGTGAGTTTGCATTATTTATAAATCAGTGTAAATTCGTGCCTGGTGTACAGATAGTAGCATTTAATGGAACTCAGACACTGTCATGAATTTTAGAACTTAGGTATACTGACTTGTTTCAAATATAATAGGTGGTGCCTAAGAAAAACAGACATCTAGATGCCTGACGGGATTTTCCTGGTTTTCTTTCTGATGTCTGGTGATGTGTACCCAAGTAACTATAATAGATGCTTCTGGAACTCAAGACCAATAAAGTTCCAGTAAAAGTACATTTCATTTCCATTTAAAAATATTGCCTATACTTTATTATTTAACCAAAAACTAGATCCTAGTGGAACATTGCTAACTAACATTCAAATTTAATCAAAATCTTCAAATGCTAATTGAATACCTTTCGTTTAGTTATTCACTGTTGACATGCTCTTACTAAAGCACTTTCAGTTGTATAATTGGTAAACTATAAGTCAGTCAAATTGAACAGAATGGAACATTTTGTGTTTTCATAGCATCAGAAAGTTCAGATCAAAGTTTCGCTTTAGAATTGCATCTTCGTGAATAAATAGGTTAGTCATTTTCACCATGAGCAGCTACATCACTGACTATGATGACACTTAGGCATCATTCATCTTGGTTTGCAATATTTTCTAAAATTATTTTGAAAGGGGAGTTTTCCAGTGCTGGTGATTGCTGCTGTCTGATGTTAGACGTTCAAGCCAAGGCTGTAGAGGTTGGCCTCAGTATGGTTACATTCCAATCAGGTTTTGGGGGACACGTCACACTCTTCACACCATTCTAGTGCTGTGGAGCATCATAGTGAAGCCCAAGGCAAAAGGAAAAATCAGTGATGCTGGTTCTCTTAGTTTAAAACATACTAATTTTTGTAAAAATATGAATTTTTAAACGTTGGAGTCAAATGTTACTTATCTTGATTACCGAGGTTTTGAGCTCTGTGTTAAGTTTTGCATTCCAGGCAACTGCTTTAGGCGCCCTACCCTGCTTTTGGCCTTGCACTACTCATTACACCTTTGAATCGTTACCTTGTGCCCTGGGCCTCAAGGAGTACCAATGGGGGATCTGGTCGCAGTTTGACTTGTAACCACTAGGTGGAGACCTTTTCATTAGGCTGCACAGACCTCTTGCTCTTTATCATTTCAGTTAAAGGCGATGGCACTTAAAACATTTAGCTTAAAGAAAACTCAATTTTTGTTTAACTCAGCACAAGCATTAGGACGGAAAAAACTGAGACACAGTAAGGGCAGCTAGAATTGTTACTGCCAGAGGCCTAATTCACGAGTCTGGGTTTGACACCCAAATCTGCTACTGCTTTCAATTTCAGCACTGTTTGCACGCCTCAGTCTCACTACCCTCAAGTGTAAAATGCAAGCGGAGTGCCTGCCTCTTAGCGTTGCTTTGCACACTCGTGTCCATAAATACTCTAACGAAATGACCGGTCACGATATCTGTTAGTTTCCTTTCCTCCTTCTCTTACTGAAGATGTGAAATAGAACTAAAAAGCATCAAAGAGACAACATTCGATATTATACCTCATCCCGATTAGTGCTATTTTAAATCAGGTTTAGGATGACAGTGCTTCAGAAATCCTTGTGAAAGCTTCCGCTCCGGCTCAGCTCAGTCCAGAGGCTAACTCCAATTTTCTGCGTGTCATTTACTCATAGCTATAAAATGAAGATCATTATCTCATGTGGTTGTTGTGAAGACAACCTGCTATTCTGTGTACTGCATACTGCCTCAGACAGACGTGGGATCCTGGCACAAGGGAAGAACTCAAAACACGCCTGCCATTCGGAGTGCTGATAGTCATTTGGGCATCCACTAACATACTGTCTGTTCCGAAGCTTTCTGGGTAGAGGCTTTAACACAATTATTTCTGTCTCCTTTCCTCTTGACTTAGTACACTCTCTTTGTCAGATAGGAGATGAGAGGAGATTTTTTTTAATGAGAAGCTTATGGAAGATCCTAATGAACATGACTCCTAAATCTTGTCCTTATAGCTGGGTATGAAGAAAGCAAAGCATATGTGCAAATAGGCAGGGAATGGGCACTTTCTAACTTTAGCAGATAGCCTTAGTGAGTATATAAAGGCTATCACCAGAGTAGATTTCAAGCCACGGAAAGCTTTAGCAACCAGCTTGCAAAATTCCTGAAAATACAAGAATCAGTTCACCTGGGCCGGTTTGAGCACATTCCAGCCTACCGCTGGCAGAAGGCCTAAGGGTTTTTCAGTCAGCCTTGTTTAACTCATTTCCCATTTGCCCTGTTTGCTTGTAGCTGCAACATTTACCCAGAGATGATTCGCAGATTACAGTCCTAACCTTACCACCAAAGTCTGCAGTGAAATATCTCATTTTTATTTTCTTATCACTCTAGTATATTGATAGTCTTTGGAAACAAAAGACGTTATTTTTTTTGTAGCATTTTTGTTTTAGCAGTGGGATTTTCAATTACAAAATAGGGCATATTTGTGCAAAATTAAACGATCACTGACAGTGAGATGCACTTTTTTTTTTTCAGAATGGGAAAGAAATGGGAGACTGCAAACAAAGAAATGATAAAGAAATGGCACTATTATTTACCCTGATTTGATCAATGGGTGCTGGATATATACACTGAAATATCACTCTGAACCTCATGTGTAGATTCATCTGTTATATATTAGTTAAAAAGCGAAATAGGAGAAAAACAAATATGTCACAGTTGTTAGAAGATTTATATTGAATTTTTAAGTGGGAGTTTTATATCTGTGGGACTTTCCAACAAATTTTCCTATTGTTTAGATTTTTCTTTCTCAATTATTTAGTTATTTTTAATTAACAAATAGTAATTTTGTGTACTTATCGAGTACGATGCGATGTTTTGCTCTATCTATCTATATTATAGAAAGATTCAAACATGCTCATTAACATATCTCTCAAAGCATACCTATCATGTGGCCACATTTTTATGGTGACAACTTTCAAAATCTACTCTTGGGGCCTGCGCTACTGGCGAGGACTCCGGGAAGAGAAAGAGATGGGCCTTTTGGGAACCCATCCCGCTGGGCCTGAGCGGCTCCAACCAGAAGACAACTAGTCTGTCTTCCGGGGGCCTGCGTGACTGGCGTGGACCCCAGGAAGAGAAACATGCGCCCCGCCGTACACCTATGACAGGCTAAGAATCAAGGACAAAGCCCCCCCACCCCAAAAAGCAACCCGCTGGTTCGGAGGTCTGGCTAAATTGCTAGCAACTAAGGTACATAAAACAACTAAATGCTAGTACTGTTTTGTTCATTTTGCAGGCCTGGGACTGGCAGCCTGAAGCTTCTCTTTGGAAGATGACAGTACTACTGTAGCAAAAATGGAGGGAGATTCTCTTCTGTCTTGTCTTTGAGGCCCAATATTGTTCTCATTGTTTTGCTTTATTATGATTAATTGTTTTTGGCCTTATTTTGTACTCTGTTTTTATTGGTTTTATTGTGTGTTTTTTTTTTTTTTTTGGTTTCACTTTACTATACCTGTTGGAATGGTCAACTATTCTGAAAATAACAAGATATACTGCAGCAATTATTGTTTTCATAGTATCTTACTTTGAAGTTCTGTACCAGTTCTACTACTTTGTATGGATTGACTTTGTTCTGTTATGTTTTGTTGGATTTTACTATCTTTAAAATAAAAAAAATCTACTCTTTCAGCAATTTTGAAATACAAAATATATTATTATTATCTATGGTCACCTTGCAGTACAATAGATTTCTCAAACTTAATTCTTTTATGTAAGTAAAACTGTATGCCCTTTGATCAAAATCTCTCCTTTTCCACCAAACCACAACTTCTGGTAGCCATTTTTCTCATCTTGTTTTCAGCCAGCTGTTCGTATTTTGAATAATTGATCCTGGAGTCTTGGCTTATAATGGTATCCACCTCCTCTATAGCTAGTTTGTTTGTACAGGAAAAATGGCCAGCATTCTGGTCTCCTCACCACCAGTATAGAAAAAGAACAGGAAAGGCACCATGCTGCATTCTGAACTCACCAAATTTCTGCATCAGAAAAGCAAACTCAAGATGGAATGGTCTTTTACTTGGAGACCAGAGGGTTAGACCTTCTCACAGGCAGTGAAGTACTATGGTTCATGTTTCTAATGCTGTGTCTCAAGTACAAAAGGGCCCTGAAACAAGTCCCTGACACTGCCATTGAAAATGTTCCTACAATTGAAGTATAGCTAATGGGCAATTCATTAGCTTGATAATTTCTCTGTTATATTTACCATCATGCTGGCTTTTGCCAATAAATACTTAATGGGAAAATTTTTTCCATTATGTGCCTAACAAATGTTACCTTTTGGACACAGCCATTTATTCAGTAACTACAATTTATCAGGAGCTGCATTTATATTCGCTTCACTTAACCCTGAAAAAAACCTTCGTAAGTATTCTTAGGCCCATTTTTCACATAAGGAGATTGAGGTACAGAGTCATGTCAGTTAATTAATAAATTAATCACAAAAGTCATGCAACTAGGAAATAAATAGAAATTGACTAGAATTCAAAACAGGATCAAATTCCAGGTCTGCTGGACTTCTAAGTCCACGGTGTCAGAATTCTTGGCATGTTGCACAGCTCTGAGTATACGAGGTATGGTCGAAATTTATGTTGAATATTTAATCCTTTTGCAATTTATTACAGTAGTAGACACATTGCCATTAATTCCCTCTCAAAATACTCCCTCTCACTCAGACACACTTAGCCCATCATTCTTGCCAGTTTCTGAAGCAGTTCTGAAAGCCCTCTTTCAAAACTGTCATTAGTTGTGCTGATGTCACTGCTTTAATTTTCCAAATCAGTTCAAATTGTTTACTTTTCCTGTTCATTTTGACTCTGGATCCCACCGTGGTGGTGCTTACACCTATAATTGTAGCCCTCAGAAGGCTGGGGTAGCAGGTTTGCTGTGAGTTCAAGGCCAGCCAGTGTTACGTGAGTTCAAGGGCAGCCTGAACTGTATAGTGAGAACATGCTTCCAAAAAGAAAGAAGTTTTTTTTTTCTTTAAAGAATAGCCAGAAATTGCATGGTGCCAGATCAGCTGAATGAGGTGCAGGAGGAAACGTGGCAGTATTTTTATGAGCCTGTCTTTCCACTGGATGGCACTTAGAAGCTGCATTCATTGTATTTTTTATCACGTATTATAAAGATACTTATAAAAGGATGCTTCCAGAACTGCTTCAGAAAGCAGAAAATATGATGGGATGTATGTACTCAAAGCAAGTGCAAGTCTTTTGAGGAGAATTAATGGCAATGATTTTCTATTGTGATAAAATTTCAAATTTTAATATCCACCAGTTATTTCAATCACTCTGGAAGAAATAGACTTCTCTATAAGAAACTTATTGTGCAAAAGATCTTTATGAACCTAGGACAATCAAGCTTCTGTCAATCAAACTATCAGCAACACAGTCTGGGAAGATGGCTTGACTCCATGTCCCATGGGCTCCAACCGCACATTTTTGGTGCATGTGCCTTCCCCACAGAGCTGACAAGTGAGAGCTCTTAGGCCCTGCAAGCAGTGTATGAGGACAAAGCGTGGGTGGCTATGACAGCAAATTACAACACTGAGGGGATGTTTCTCTTAAACTGAGCCATCTTCAAACACGTTTTCCTAAATTATTTTATTATCACACTAATTATGCATATTAACAAGATTTTTTGTGGTATCTCCCTATATGAATATAGTGCACACTAATAAATTGCATCAAATATAAAGTGGCAAAGCCATACTGGCCATGACCTCAGAATTCTCTATCCAAAGTTTCTATAAACATAAACAATCATACTGAAATGTCTCAAATAGGGTTATGAGATAACATACAGGGCACTCAACTAAATACAACAGTCCAGAAAATAGTGAATGTTTATAGTGTAAATATGCCCTGAATATTACAATATTGCAAATATAAAAATAAAATAAAATATAAAAGAATATATATACTTATGCTGGAGTAATTTTACTAAAAATACTTATCTGAAATCCATATTTAACTGAGTGCTCAGCATTTTTTATTTGCTAACTCTGACGATCTTATTCTTAAAGGAATAGGGTTAAAATTCAATAGTTTTGAGCCAGGCGTGATGGTGCGTGCCTGTAATCCCAGCACTCAGGAGGCTGAGGCAGGAGGATTGTTGCAAGTTCGAGACCCGCCTAGGCTACAAAGTGAGCTCAAGGCCAGCCTGAACTGCGTAGTGAGACCCTGTCTCAAAAAAGACAAATAATAATAATAATAATAATGATAATAATAATTCAATAGCCTTGTAATGCTTCTGCCTTTATTCCTGCCTCTGGAGTAGCCCAAACTGTTCTACATGGAACTATTGAGTCACACCCAAGTAGTCCTTGGCATTGCCCAGGTGATTATGATGATGACAATAATGAAGACGATGATGATGACAGCGACAATAACAATAACAGCAGCAATAGTAACCACAGTCCATTTCCCAGGCTACTCTTTCACTTACCATTAATCAAAATCCTAACCTAGCCTCTATTACCTAGGCCCCTTTAAGATGTGGCATGCTTATTTTTAGAAGTTTCATCTCATATTGTAGCAAATATATTTAAATATATCCTCATTAATATCTTTACACTTATGTGTTGAGGTTTAGTCCAATTACAGTCAATACTACATCATAATGTTAAAGAGTCATCAATTAGATATGTATTTGGTTTGATTTTGAAGTTTTTTTCCTACTCTAAAGTCAACAACTATTCCAAGACTGCCATTTTCATTATCTCATACAAAACTCATAGTACTATGCAGTACCTTCCATGTGGGATAAATAAAATGACTTTTCCTGCTCCCCATCCATCCTACAAGAGTTAGGGGTACATAGATAGTTCAGGCACACTTGATTACATCCTACAGTTGTGCCTAGAAAATCAATAGACTTTATGCTTATTCAACTGAATCCTTGCCAAAGGCGTTGGCCAAAAAATCACGACCCTTAAGTAGGAGTGAAATCGCAGGGTATCACTTTGCCTGTCTTAACCATTTGTGAAACAGATGACCCAGAGACTCCTTTGAGCCTTGCACCTAGGAAAGAAAATAGTAAATTTTGCCTCGTGTCTTCACATGACTACTTTAAGGGTCAAATGAGATCGAGTCAGCGAAAGTGCTTTGGCAACTCTAATATACTTAAAAATAATTATAACTACCCTATGTTTTATATCAACAGACCTTCAAGTAGTAATACAAATAATCAAAACAAAAGTATCCCATTTTTGTGCTATAAAATCTGAATTCTTATAATAGGTTTTCTTAAAGCAAGATATCACTGCTTCAACTTAAGTAACACAGAAATTTCTCTTAAATCAGTGAGAATGTCAGTGTTTCCATACAGATATCCAAGTCAATTAGTACAGCATTTTGCTTAGATTAGACTCATTTCGAAAGTTGCTCGTGAAATACATTTAATTGGTTTGTCTGTTTTGATTTTGAGTGTGCGTCTCTGTAGCTGTCCATGTAATTATGGCAGTTTTGCAGCTCACCACAGAAAAAAAACAGTTGTTCAGTCTGAAGGCAAGACAGAGATTCTGTGTGTACATTGTATATAAAGCCTTCTGGCTGTGCGTATTAAACTCTGGTATAATGAAGACCTTGTATTTCTTGTATATGAGGCCAGAACTCTTCTTATACTGCCAGGGATCCGGCAGCCACTAAAGACTGGGAGTAGCTGTTGCCAAAAATGACTGAGTATTGTGAAAGCCCTTGTGCTGTACAGTATGATCAAGGAGGGTGTCCATGGGAAAGATCAGAGCCTGCAAATAAAATATTTGCAGTCTACTTGAGTGAAACTAGTAGTTCCTAGGAGCTGTGGTGTGTGTGTGTGTGTGTGTGTGTGTGTGTGTGTTCATGTGTGTGCACAGAGGTGTGGTCATTTCGACATTGTGTTTATACAAATCTAACTGAAATTCAGTAATTGTATAATTTATACTCATCAGTTCCATCAGAGAATTGGGAATAACAAAATCTTTGAAGTTCCTCTTGATTGCAAATAATGGATACAGCGTATTAAGGCTGTTGTTTTGTTTCAAATGCATGCCATTTCTCTGTCCTGCCTTCACTTCCTGCTCTGTTGTCCTAACAGGCTGCTGGTTATACGGTGTTTAAAGAATGTCACAACTTTAAATTTCGTCTATCAATGTGAATTTCTTTGAATTTTTATCTCTAAAAACAGCTTGCCATCTTGATTTTACCCAATGAAATGTCAGCCGAGTTATACTAACATTTTTGAATTCTTACAATGTAATAAACAACTATATGTTAGATGACTTTTGTGAATATTATTTAATTCCATCCAGGATCTTGTGAGGCCAGGATTGGCAGGTGATAAACTGAGGCTCACACTTGAGAAGAGATGATGGGATCTTCTGCATTGCTGATAGGAAATTCATTTTTATTCTAGTTTAACATAGAAAAAATACCCTGCACTGTTCCTCTTGTCTTATGCCAGCTTCTGTTCTTATACTTAAAAGCCATTATATTCTTTGAGGCATGATTGAAAAAAATTGGAAAAAGAGAAAAAACTTCTCTTGCAGTCTTTCAAATTAGATGAGTTTCCTCTTTAGAGGTAGATTTAAGTATAGTCCTAACCAAAGGCCAGTAAGAAATGTCCTCCTTGGCAGACTTACAATCCCCGTCTCCAGACCACTGACCCCCCGCCCCGCCATGCTTAGAGTGCTGGCCGGCTCACTCTCTCACTCAGCACTGCTGATTTGCTGAGCTGGTTGTCTCTGTAATTGCTCTGGACAGGCAAAGGAGAAGATGTAAAAGGCAGGGACAGACTTCTTTTTCTCATCTCTAAATAAGACTGCCGATGTCCCCTCGCCTCACGGAGTGGTGATAATTCTAAATTAGAAAACACCTCAAGATGACGAGTCTTGAAAGCGGAAGAATGAGAAATGAAGCTCACTCATTTCTGTCGAGGCAGCAACTGAGTTCATCCAAAGTGATTTATCAAAGGGCCTCCTCGTGACGATTCCTTTGATTTTAAGTGATGCCTCCATGCTGTTTTAAATGAATCCAAGATCTGAATAAGTTTTTCAGATAAGCGTTGAAAATTGCGATTTCATAATAAGGTAAAAGCTGATTTTTTTTTTGGCATGAAAATTTAAAAGAACAGTGAACACAATATGTTTTTATATTATGGAAGTATTCTGTATATTTGCTTTAGAAAGCACACTTTTGAGTTTATGAAATCAAATAATCCCTGATCTGTCTGATAAATTTGGTAATCTTGTCAAAGCAAACTCACTGTCCAAATTATCCTCTGTTGCTCCAATCTTACAGAAAGGATTATTGAATAATATGTTAGTATCATTATATTCATTAATAAAGTACTTATTATATTCTAGGTACTCTTCTAAGGAACTGTTCATTATTTAAGCTAACCATCAAAACTAATTGCAAATGCATGGATTATTATCCCCACTGCAGAGATAAAAATAAAGACATTTAGAGTAAAGTAATTTAGCCAAAAGGAATTCTTCCAGTAAATAGCAAATAGACCCAAAACTCTATTCTTTCAGATTCCAAAATGATTTAAGTAACTACTACACTACACTGTCTCAGGCTTAGTTAGGACTGTTGAGTCAGCCCACCTTGGAAAAAACTCATAAATTTTAGCTTTTCAGTATATGGTAAGCTCCTAACCTCTCAGGAAGATCTTTGCTTTTATTTATAAGTTGAAATAGAGAGGTTTTCTGGAGATGGAATAAGATAATAACTTCTTAGACATCTGTGGAGGAAATAAAGAGCCAAAAAATCCTTAATCATGGTAGCACGGGGTATATGTGGCCAGGGGGACAAGTCTATGTGGTCCATACGGTGGGTATGCAGTCCAAAGGTGATGTTTGGATCAAGTGTCATCAGCTAATCTCCAGTGTAAGATCTGTGGCAAGTATTTTACTATGATCATGAAATTTTGCCTAGTGATACCTACCAGAAGGAAGACTTCTAGAAATACTTCAGAGAGTGGCAAGAAGTATGGAATAAATGCATTTTTTAAAAAATGAAACATTTTGAGGGGAATTTATGGCAATGTGCCTTTCACTATAATTTTTTTTAATTAAAACATGTACTGTATTTCTTAATCAGCCTTTGTTCCTTCAAAATTCTTCTAAACATAGTGCTCAAGGAAGAGTTACCATTAGTTTACTAAGCATAGGGCACCCAAGTATAGCCTTTTTTCTCAGAGTTACTACATAAGACGACAGAAAAAATTTGCTTTTCTTTTCCAAAAAAATCAGAAGTTGACTTAAGCAAAGTATATATTTCTAAGTCACAGTGCCCTAACTTGCAAAGTGCTATGGGAGTGTGTGCTTAAATTATGGAGATAGAACTGAAATGATCTCTTTTAAAGGAAAAAGTGAATTTGATTTTTTCTTTTAAGCAGGACTTTGCTATCTTGCATAAAGCAAATAAATAACTTTGGTGACTTTGGTCTCTCTGTAGGTTATATCACTTTTAGACAATGAAACCTACTTGCAATTAATATGTGCAGAGACTTGGGTGGTTTAAGATCTATCTTTCTAGACCAAGGCGAAGCCCATAACACAGCAATAGATGATATTGGCCATAATACATGAAGTTTCTCCATCTATATAGAATCTCTATGGAGGGGATTCAAAGAATCTCAAAGGGCAAAGTAACGTATTTAGCTTATCTCTCTTGGAACTCTAAAGTATTTACTGAGTAGATATCTTATTTTAACCACCATATTCAAATCTAAGTACAAAGATGATCACAAAACAACCATCAGTCTAATGCAGTTGACCAAGGCCCCACTTTTGGCTCTGCAGGCCCTTGGTTCCCAGTAGCCGCCCTAGGTCCCTCCTTGTGCCCCATGAGGTTGGAGTCACCATAATCCATAGAAGCTGCTAGCACAGATCCCTCAGCAGGTCAGCAGAGACACTCTACTGAGCGTTGTTCTGTTGCATCACTCTGAGAACAGGCAGCCTAGGTTGTCTTCCTGGGTGATGGAAAAATGCCTTTTTTCCCTTCCAGATGAAATACTGAGGAAGAAAGCAAAACACTAGGTAATTTCTCAGTAGATCACCCTGCTATATAAAATTCTCAATAAATCACACTGCTGCATTTATAAAGATCACAGTTTGACAAATGATTTGGAATGAGAGGTATGCGAAGCAGAGAAACCAGTGAAGTGGCTATTGTGGTAATACAGGGAAGGGATTCTGATGACCTGACATAGGGGAGTGGCACCGGAGGCAGAGAGAGATAGAAGGATTTGGGGAGCTATTTTTGTCAGTAGAACTGACAGAAGCTGCAAGAAATGAGACTCAAGATACAGGCCTGAAACTGTCGTGAAGGACTCCGTATACCACATTAAGCAATTCAGATTTTATCCTAGAGGATAGAAGTCACAAAATTGTAGTTCACAATCCCTGGCACCTGAAGACCTATTTTCCCCATCTTAGAAGATTAAGAAAATTAATTGCCTGCCAACATTTAACTGGAG
Source organism: Dasyprocta punctata (assembly GCA_004363535.1). Lineage (NCBI taxonomy): Eukaryota > Metazoa > Chordata > Mammalia > Rodentia > Dasyproctidae > Dasyprocta > Dasyprocta punctata. The sequence goes on from RJWM01023273.1 coordinate 15,164, forward strand.
CTCTTGTTTGTAGACTCTTCAGTTTTCCATAGTCTCTACCTGAGCCAGCCCCACTTCTATCACCTGCCTGGCCTCTCTACACAATTGATATTACCTCTCTGATTTTAGGGGAGTGAGTGGCAAGAGAATTGTTAAAAATATATGTCACATTGGTTTCATGAGTATAATCTGAAGAGAGCAGAGATCAGAGACAGGAAAGCCAAATAAGAGACTGGCAGTATTAGAACTAAGAGGTGATGAGGCCTGAACGCAGACACTGAGCAGTCTGCAGAAGTATTGAAAGGATCAAACCAACAGGACTTAGTGATTGAGGATGCAGGGGCCACGGTAAAGCAGTTAAGGATGACTGCCTCTTAGGTTTCTGATAGTGAACATCTACGTTTAGGTTAAAAATACAGAAGAAGCTACCTGAAAAATACAAGTTCCCATCCTAATGTTCAATTCACAGGTATTTTCTAAGACAAAATTTGAAAATGCTCTTCAGTGTGTCATGGAGTATATGGAAAATTGAACCACGATGCTAATTATCATCCTAGGGAAAAACAAAAAGTCAAATTTGAATGATGAAATTGAGATTCAGGTGCAATTGGAGGCGCCATCAATCTCTTTCTGTGTGGCCCCAGAACCTGCCATACTGTGACCACGATGAGCATAGAGATTTGGGAAACAGAGTGAATGAAAGCCAAAAGAATAGGATAAAGAGGGAACACACATCCATTCCATGATCCCCTTTATTTATTGTTCACTGAAGAAGGAGGTCCATGCTGTCTACAAGATGTCTGGAGACATTTATTGAGAGATTACTACTACAAGTTGATACAAAAACTTAATTCCATTTCCCTCTATGTTAGCTATGTCTGCCAGTGGTAATGAATGTTTCCTGAAGGGGAAGATGAGAGATTAAAGCAAATGAAATTACCATTAAGTCATTTCTTCTCTCTATGCACACAATAATACATAGTTTCATGATTACCAGTACAAATATTTACCAAAATTGAGTTTCAGTATCCTCATATGTGTATAGAGATTCTTCAATTCTTCATCAAAATATGAAGCATCCTGATTTGCATTTTCATTATTATCAACTATCATTATCAACTATCATCATCATCATCATCACTATCAACTGTAAAGCTACTCTCAGAGAGGGAAAAGGCCTTTCTGAAACTGAGAGACTTTGCAAAGTTAATTTAAATGGAACAAAATACTCGCTTTGTCATGACCGGGTTTTCCCTTTGTTTCATCTCTCAAAGGTAGAGATGAATGAAGATGACACTGAAAGAAATTAAAAAGATAAAGGCAACTTACAGGCAAGTTGCAGATACCTATTCTTGATCATTTTTATTAAAAACCAACATTTAACGAACCCTCTTTCCAAGTGAAATAAGTAAACAGAAAGAGATACTGCTAATATACCAAGCATACTTCAGACTGAATTATTGTATGTAGCATGAATTGAGAGTTTTATTTTGCTAAATTTGCAACTGACGTCTCCAAATCAAATCTCTCTCTTTTCTTCTAGAAATGGTGTATTTTATCTAATACTTCTTTTCCGTATTATCTATGTCTAGATATTATTCTTCCATTTATATATTGTGTTGCATGTCAACTATTTACATTCCCAGAAATCTATCCTTTAATATCACCACTGCGATCAACATGATTATACTAATTATATTGCTGTTAGACTGTGACATCAGACAGAGGTGATGTAATTACAGCTTCCAAGCAAGTATGCGTATAATTTCCTTCCTTCTAAATACTACAAATCAAAACAATATTTTCAAGTGGAGATAGCAAAATTATACTTTTTGTACTAACCCTGATCTCTAGCTCTAATTTAACATAGGTTTATTTTAGCTTAGCTCCAATAGAAGTTACATTTTCCTATGAATGTAGTGCTATATAATTTTCATTCAAAATTAAACTATCAGCACTTCCATCAGATTGTTCACTGGAATGTCATCAGATGGTCCCACTTTAATTGTAGTTTTACCTTGGCAGGGCCACAAAGAATTCTGCTGAAATTCTTGGAAGAACTACCTCAGCACACTGATATCCCTGGAGCGGTCTTCAATTCCAGATCTAACCCCAAACAGGGACAACATAAAATCGTGACGAGGTCATTTGAACCCAAAAATGCATGGAAGATGTGTTAAATTTTTCTTTTGTTTTATTCTATACCATCCTTTAAATGGTCATCAAAATGTAGATCGATGTGATTCTGAAACGTTTTGGGACAAAGTTCTCTTTATCTGAATCAAATGTATTTATCTTCTCCCAGAACGAGAGGAGTCTGCTGCACATCATTTAAGTTTGCCGATTTAGATGAATTTTTGTGACCAACACTTGTTCTTTGTCTCTAATTTATGAAGAACATTCCAAAGAACATTTCTCCATAAAGAGAACAGTTATGTATAGAAAGACTCAATGAATGCTTTTTTTCATAGTGCTCCATTTACTAAGGACAACAGATGGACATTCTAAGTCGTTAATAAATGCAGACGAAAGATGATATGCTGCCTGGCTGACTGGCTGGCTGGTACTTTAGCAGAGTTGTCCCAAGATGAAACAATGACATCAGCAAAGATGAATGCTCCCCAGTTGTTTAAATAGAGGGGTCAACACTTGTTTTACTAGGTAGTAAACACATGCAGTGTTAACTGGCAATTTGCAAGCACTTAATAGTCATATAAATGTATCATACACTGATTTGAATATTGGACAGTTTATTGTCATTCTCAATAAAGTGTTTTGAGTGCAGAACACATAATTATTCTGTAATTCCATTTAAAAGGGTATAGGGCTAATCAAGCATGTTGCTAATAAGAGACAATCAAATGAGGATACCACACAGCTGCTAATTTCCATAATCTATACTGCATATTCTGGCTGGAATTCTCAAACATCACTCTATTCTAAAATATTATGTCATGGTAACTTCATAAAACATTTCATTTCTTTCTCTGCTTTGCAGAAATACTGCTAAGGCACAAATGCAAAATACGTGGAGACACAGCCTTGAACCAATATAGTTTCTATAAACAAGATGATCATCTAATCCAAGCCCATGAAAGGTTAACAAATTTAGGCATGCCTATGCTAACTGGATACTTGAATGCCAAATTAGTGTAGCCATTTTCAAATAAGCTTGAGAATTGGATTCTGAAATGTTTGACAGGGCCTAATGAGCCATCATCATAAGCAGTAGAGTGTTAAAATGGAAAAAAAGAAAATACTGTTTGAGATGCAGTTTTCCCGATTATTTTTAGATTTTCCACAGCATTATTTCCCTAATGTAAATGGCATGTGAATGACTACTTGTTCCGAGTTTAGATCTGAAACTGATGAACTGTGACTAAAGAACCAGACATCACATTTTAATCCAGATTCTTTGATCCCAAGTACGCTTAAGAATTTTCATATTCTTCTTTTGCATTTAATAGGACTGATCATCTGGCATGCACAAAGGCCATCACAAGAAAACTCTGTGATCCTCCTATCTGAGGCATGTAGGTAAATGTTAAAAGTTGCATGAAAGAAGCCTTTTTATGGAAGTTGATGACAGTTATGAAGAATTTCACTGATGTTTTCCATCTGACTCGAGTTATTTAAAATAGTCCATAGCAGTCTTTGTAGTTAAAAGAGCGGATTCTGGGGAGGAGGCTCAATCTACACAAGGTTACTTCAACAAGGATAGTATGCATTTTTTCAGCAGATGGTAACAGCCTCCTTCCACCTCGAACTCCTAAAGAGACAATGAGGAATTTACTACCATGCTAAAGGTGCCATTTTAAGAACTGACTCCCATGGGACTGAGTTTGTCATTTGCCTTTGGCTTGGTTATTCATGACAATAACCCATATTTGGCTCTTTGTCTTTTTGATCCTGGTTCTTAGAAATAATCCTCTTGTCAGGTTAGCTTTCCAGTATATGTTTTTTATTTTTTTAATTTTTTTTCTTTAGTTGTTTGGTTTGGAATCATTTTCTTAGCATCTTGAGACCATCAGGCTCAAAGCCTATCTGGAAGAAATGCCCCAACATAAGAGCAGTGGGATAATGCTGTTAGGTTTAGGGGTCTCAGACTCCTGACTTGCACTTCTCAGCTGTCTATCATCTTTCCATCTCCCTCCCTCAGCCCAGGTACCTGAGTTTTACTTTCTTTAGAATTCATTTTCCATTGCCTTTTTTTTTTCCTGTCGTTTTTTTTTTTTTCCTGGATAAGACATTGGTTACTCCTCACATAACTTTAAAAATATCTATCTGATACTTTGTTTTCTTTTTCCCTAGACCCCTAAAAACATCTGCTTTGGCTCAAAATCACAACCAACTGGTTAGCAGGATTATTCTAAACCAAACAGGATTCGGTTAGGTAAATATCCCATAGGTAAACAAACTATATTTTCCATGTTAATCCTTTTTGAATCCAACAAGAAGGCATTTTGCACAAGCATGTCAATCAATTAAAAAGGCAAATATCAGAGAACTACAGAATGTCAGAACTGGCAAAGAGGGCACTAGGAGGTCATCTAAAATAGCCCTTTCACTTTTTATATTAAGAAACCAAGACCCCGGGAGGGTGAGTTGCCATAGGCTTCATTACACTAAGAACAGCACAGAAAGCAAATTGTTTAGCAGGAAGTGTAATGATGTCTGTGACTTAGCTTGAAATGCACCCAAAAATAAACAGGGCACAGGGATAGATGAAGGAATGGAGACGGGAGAAATCAAGAATAAAATGTTAATCATGTGATCTAGGTGGTGAGCTTATGATGATTCACTATAAAAGTCTGTCAACTCTTCTGTTTGTTTTTGAAAGCTTTCATAATAAAATGTTATTTGCACATTACAACAACCTTATGAAGCTGGTAAATCAAGAGAATTGGGATTAGATGCTTTGTAATACGTCCGGTGTGTGCATGGTTGAATGCTAGTCAAGGTAAACAATGTGATGTGGAATCGTATTTACAGAGGAAATATATTTTCAAAATAAACTGGAGTAATTCCAAGAGAGAAAATAATTTTATTTCACTTAATATTCTGATAATTCCAAGAGGTAAAAAGGAAAAAAAAAAAGCTTGCCATGAACTAGTTGTCTTGGTTTGTATAACTAAAAATTTCAAGGGTAAACCTCATTTGAGACACGGTTCAATCCAGGTTGCTTGCACCCAGATTCACTTCATGTCCTGGGTGTGCTCTTTTAAAAATGACCTCTGTTCTCATTTAGCCTCTGTCTTGGTAGTCACAAGGTTTTTCAGACTTCCTTGCTTATGCATTCACAGATCCAAATCCAAAGGTGATGTGAGCATTCTTCTCTGAACTGTACAAACCAAAGTTCAGAGTGCTCGTCATTCATTTGGCCTGAATATTGTGTCCATACATGAATCAAAGCTATGTCTGATGACTATTACACTGTGAACATATGGAAGTTGGTATGTTCGCATGGACTGCGAGGAGAGGAGGCTGATGCCTTAAGGGAAATTCTAATTTGCGTTCCAAAATGCTAGGGATGGTGGCCAAACTATTAAAATAAGATGTACCACAAGTTTGCTTTCACAATATCTCCCAAATTACTGAGGAAATCATCTTAAAGCACAAATTGACAGCAAGACTCATCTAAATAAAGAATCTCTTCCTGAAGGATCACAAATGCAAAAACTGAAAGTAGCTCATTTTAAGTATAGGTATATGCAGTTGTATTTCGGGTTTCAAGAGCCCTTTGGAGGATAATCTGGGATTTGGTTAAATGTAAGGGTAATGTTTGAACTTGAACTTTTGGAATATTTGGATTTCAGGGAGGTCAGAGACATGATTTATTTCAGATTTAAATGCGATCCTTCAGACATTGTCACTCTTGGAGACACTTTCTTAGAATCCGCGATTTTTACAACTCAAATTATAATGCAATACAGTGACAGTTCTTATCTCTGACTAATATAATTTCATTTCCAAAGAAACTTAGGGTAGTGTATGAAATGTCATTAAATGACTTCGTATTAGCTGTATGCTGATTTCAGTTTGCTGAATATCAGATGCACTGTTCAATCAAGACCATTATTACCTTCACAATCATAAATTGAATTAAGCAGACCTGGGAATGCTATAAAGATGCCACAGCTGTCTATGCATTTCATTTCCTGGGGTAGAAGGGTTGGATGCAGTAGTGCTACTCAACAGGGCCAAGCTACAAAGGCAAGCCAGAGTTTTGCTTGCAGGAGCTGTCATGTATGGAGCCAGAGGGCAGTGGAGTGCTCCAGGGGAGTTTCCCAGGCTACTACCAGAGGGATATGTCTCAAATGGGTTATGAGAGCGTGCAAGGCCAGAAGCTGTACTGTCAGTCCTGTGGTACAGAGATGGAGTTTCAGATTGCTTGAGAAGTTTAGAAAAATAGCAAGACATGCCTGGCAAAGGATGGGGCCTGGGACAGATCCTAGAGATAATGCTTCTAGTTATAAATTAGGTGAACTGGTTAAAGTGGGGAGAAATACTGCCCAGTTTTCTGGAATGTCTTGCAGCACGCTCATGAGTTGAATTTGATCCGTATGAAAATACTCCACTGAACCAAACCTGACCTAAGCTAAGCAGTTCTTTTTAACTGAGGAATAAAATGATACTTGGAAATTGTCTTGAAAGAAAGTAAAGTACAAAATTGGGATTTTGAAGGTTCCTTGTCCCTCCCTAATGCTTTTGCTAAATGGATACATTTGTTCCTTTCCACGTTATTTCTTAGCTATCTGGGAGGTAGGGCCCAAGTCTCATTTCAACATTAGCATCCAAAGGACAGACATGATGAATATGTCAATGGAAACACAGTATTTATTTTTCATTCATTTGTACTGCATCTACTATGCACCAGACCAGTAAGAATGCAATGGTGAGTGAAAATGTACACAGTGACAGAGAGTGTCTAGAGAAAAAGCGGATAGGTTAGCAAGGCCAGAGAATCTGGAGCTTTACAGGATTCATGAAAGGCTTTGGTCGTTCTTGGAAGAACAATGGAATATCTTCTGGAGATCTAGAAATGGAAAAAGGGTTGTGATGACATAAACAGCTCTACCTTTCAAATGAAGACCCTGATCATTTCGTAAAGGATAGACTGGGGCAGCGAGGTGACAAGCAGGGAACCGAAAATCTCATCTAGGGAAAAGGTGACTGCAGTAGTCCAGAGGAAATATGATGGTGGTTCTAACTAGAGTGCTGATTAAAAAAAAAAAATTAAAAGCAGAATTGGCAAGACTTGATGATTAATAAGACAGAAGCCATTTACAAGTGACAAAGACTTGCTACTTTGACTAAAATTTTAGTCGGTATCTTCTGAACTCTCTGCTTAACTATACCCAAACCTGGGATTGTCTGAAGAATTAAGTTTGAACAGGAATTCTGATTCAATCAGTCTAGCAAAAGTCTTCCACCCTTGACACATGATCACACTCAATGCCTTATCAACTCTGGCCTGCTTCTGCTAGATATCTGTCAGTTGGTCTAGCAACTCGACATGCTGTTTCTCTTTGTAATTTTTCATCCATTAATTCCCTATCCTGCTTCTTGGTTAAAATTACCTGTTTGTCCTTTAGGAACAGGAGATGAGTCTATTCACTCTTGACCACTGTAGGAAGCTATTGCTGTGTTCCCTGTACCTGTTGCTGTATTGTCCCTTGAATAATGTCAACCTTGCCATCTTTATCAAGTGTCATTGAATCTATCTTTTCTTTAACAGCCAGAAATATGTTGCGTTAAAGACTATATTCCTGGAATAATTTAGAGCTTGACATAACAGCACATTCATTGTTGCTTTAGAGCCTCCTACATCACACAGACAGAAGGGTTCAGTATCAATTTCCCTTGTATGTTGCAGACTAGGAAAGTTGACCATATCACATTTCAGAGCCGTCAACTTCAAGAGAAAGCCTCCTGCATTTTTCAGAGTTCAGAAAGGACATTTTGTGCCAACCAAAGAGAAATAAGTAATATGATTTTGAAGAAGATGTAGTAGTTTCTTTAATTGGTGTCATGTTGGAAGATTCTGGCTGAAATGCAGAAAGCCCTAAATTCTCCTTCATTAAGCATTATGGATTAATTATCTATGCCTACATCTCAATCCTTGTTAAAACTACTTCAGGAGCCACAAAGTACAGAGTGAGAAAGTGGCAGGATATTGGAGCCAAGGTAACGTATCCCAATAGAGAAGTGTTTAATTATCTATGGATGAGAGAGGCAGCCGGAAAAGAGCAGCAGCACTGGAGTCAAACAAAGCTAAGTGCAAATCCTCATTCTGTCATCAAGTGGGTGGGCAGCCCAGCAGCACGTTATTTCTGAGTACACTGTAACTCATTAATATGTACGGTTGCTATGGGTGGATGAAAAAATATACAACACATTTTGAAAAAATAATTTACAATTGTATCAGTCACTGGTTGTAGTAAGGGTGAAACAGAGACAGGAAGATGACTAAATCTGGCCAGGTAAGAAAGCATGACAAGATCCTGAAATACATGCAAAAACAGTTCCCACAGTACTGCAGGTGGACTTCTCACAAGAACTTGGAGCAGGGTTTTATTTTGCCTGAGGAGTGGGTGATACAAAAAGGACAATTGGCAACAGTTTCTGCCACTGTATTTTGGCTCCCAAGGTGGCCTGCCCTCATGCTTTAGGGTGTACTTCTTTTCCTACTTTTACTTGGTTCAAACTTCCTAAGCAGAGCCTCTTTCTTTCTCTACATTTAATGAAATTTTGCTAGCATTTGTGCTCATCCTGACCAATTCTTTGCTCAGGACAGAAAGAACTTAGAAATCACCTCCAGAAGGGGACTCCAGCAATCCCAAATCTGGTAACAAAACAAGATAACTAAGTATGATTTTCTTAAACTCCTTTAATGAGTACAACCATGTCTATCTCTCAGGATCATTGTTCAGGCCACAAGTAGGGTAATACATGTAAAATATATTGCACATAGAAGATTGCTAATAAACCAGAATTAGAAAGAGGAAAAGAAACCCTAGGTCTATTCCAGATAGTAATCTAAGAAGAAATCTTTGAGAAAAGAAAGAAAATCTCATTACTTAAATAAAACTGATATAAAAGTAGCTACAGCTACTTAGATAAAATTTTACATTGTTTCGAACTAATACTGCAGTCAGTTTTAATAGTAATTTAAAATAAAAAGTTTTTCGTTACTTGGGATTATTTTAGCACCACAACATAAAAATCTCAAATTTAACTTATCGGAAGTGGTACCTTTTCATAGAGGTCTCTTTTGATTATTCTATGAAACTGTTCCCACTTCTTTCTGAGAAATGGTCTACCTATGTAGTTCAGACTATCCTTGAACTCGCTATGTAGCCCAGGCTGGCCTCAAACTCAAGGCAATTATCCTGCTTCAGCCTCCCAAATGCTGCGATTATAGCCCTCCATACCCAGCCCTCCACTTTTTTCATATAGTCCTCAGATATAATTCTACCACAACTCTCTAGTGCCTTCCATGCCTTTTACTGCCCCTGTGACTAACACCTAAGATACCTGATAAATTATTTGTTGATCTCTTTTCAATTTATCATCCCCCATTAGAATGAAATCTCTATAAGACTAAGAATGATTTATGCTGTTCGTTGACTAATCCTGTTACCTAGAACTATAGCAGGCATATTATGGGCATGAATAAACATGTGATCTTGAATGAATAGCAGCATTTGTATATGTTCACCAAATAAAGATGCTTGCTAATGTGAGTTAAAATAATAACAAAGCACAGTCCACATACACTTTACCTTTTATACATTTTTTATTTTGTTTAGTTTTATGTTAATAACTGAATAAATAAATAAATAAGTCAAAAGTATTAGTACATGTTTGTAGCATGTAATATTTACATTCCTTGTGGGGAGCTGGTACATGTACATAATACAACTTAATTTCAAGCTTGCTGTGATGAAGCTAAGGCAGGCTTTGCTACCCCTATTTGGCAGCTGGATAAATTGAAACTCACACAAGTTATGTGCTTTTTCTGATATCACATAGCTAGTAAGTGTGGTTCCCTCATTGAACATAGAATAAGCCAGTGTATTTATAGTGTCATAAATGCTGCAAAAGTCACTTTGAAGATACAGAATAACACAGTATACAGTCTGTCATTAAATAAATTCCATGATTTCTAGTTGGATTTGAAGTTTCTCCTATCAATGAAAGTAGTGAATTTTTCTTCATTCTGCATGGCAAAGGGTAAGGGTAAATAATGAATGCCTGCTTGTGATATTGCTTTATTGAGGATAAAGCAAGAAGATTTATAAATACATGCCTAATGACGAAGTATGGTGAATGAATATGCCTGGCTTCCATCCAATAGAAAATGACAATAGCATACTATGTTCGGTTGAGATCTATATTTTGCTCCTTCGCAGAAAATAAATTTTGCTGACTTAATGATTTCAGAAGCATTTTAGGCACCAGTGTCTTACTAAGAAGAAGGCGAGAGTTAAAGAGACTGTGGCTTTTGTGCTTTGCCTGGCCTCCCATGTCACCACCATTGCTGAAATCATCCTCGGGCAAATGCCAACTTCTTGGACATGTTGCGAACCATCCCAACACTCTCAAAAGATAAATAAGTAGAGAAGTCACTTTATATTAAATGGCTAGTAATTGAATGCTTCCGGAATAATTTTGAAGTTAGTCAGATCTTAATTAAATCAGGCTCCATCATTTAGCAGTTATTCGGTATTAGAAAAATTGAATAATTTCTCTATGCTTCAGTTTTTTTTTACTTGTACAATGGCGATAATAGTCTTTACATCACAAAGTTGAGTAAAGATTAAGTGTGTGAGAGAAAATGAGAGACAGACAGACAGACAGACTGACAGAGGCATAGAATTGGGCAAGTGCTATTTATTTATTTGCTACTAAAAAGAATGTCTATGCAATGTAGTCAAAGAAGTAACAAATTTAACATGACTTCTGTGGCCTAACTTCTCTACATTGCAGAGTCCTTAGTCAAATGGGCATATTCTCTATGCTAAAATGTCAGATTACTTATTTTTTACTTTTTCTTTTTTAGTACCAGGAATCAAACTCATGACCTAGTGCTTGTGCTGCTGAGCTAAACCCTTGGCCCTAATTAATTGGTTTTAATAATACACATAAAGCACCTAGAATATTGTCTAGAACAAACATCGCACATAGTATTAAATAACATTCTTTGTAACTTAAAAAGGGAGTGTGTCATATACTAATCTTGTTCTAAAGTAATCATTGGAACAGTGGCCTCAAGGGAGTGGTTTCACTGAAGAGTAACACTTCAAGTTATATTTTAAATCAAATCAGCAATAAAGACCGAAAATTATGAGTTACTGCTTTCTATAACAAATGTCATAGGAGTGATCTCCACAGCAACTCCTATCTCACATGCTCCTTTTTCTAAGTGACTTTGACACACCTGTATTGTAGATATGAGGGGTGTGGCCCCTCCCATTGACCTTGGGTCTTTGTTACTACTGTCATTACTAGTGAGGCTATGCGTCTCCCAAAACTAGGTTATAAAAATGGTATTCATGTCTACTTAAAAGAGGGGATGCCAGACATCACAGCAACCATGAAATTTTCTGGAAGCTACCATGCTGCCAGGAAGCCAACATATACTATGCTGGGCAGAATACACAGGGAGGCCATGTGACCATATCATAAACGCCAAGTCAGCATTGCCACCTACACTGTCCACAAAGTCCTAAAGCTCAGAAAGAGTGTGAGGCAGTAAAATCATTGTTGTTTTACATCGCTCGTCCTTGGAGCTGTTTGTCATGCAGTTTTAGACAATAGATCCATTATGCAATGGTTTTCTTGTGATTTACTCTATAGAGAGATCATTTTTGACATCTTATTGGATGCAATGGCTCCTGTGAATTAGACATTATTCTTTCACATCTGAGGAAATGAGAGGTCTGATAAGTTAGATGATCTTGGAAAGGTCACACAGTCAAGAGCAATGGCACAGCAGAAACTCAAACACAAGTGTCCCACTTTCAAGCTGAAAGTTGTTCTACCCATACAGCCCACCTAAGAGTAAAGGAATTTTTAAGATGAGCCACACCGAATTGCTGACAGTGCACTTCTTCCTCGAATTCAAAGCATCTTTTTGAAACTGATAAGTTGCAAGGAGATGTGATTTATTTCATTTTGTCCAGTGTTTGGTTGATGGATTTCCACAATCTGTACTATAATTGCGAGTTAGTGTCATTTTTACTACTGGAAATGAAAAAACTGAAGTATGTTCAATATTTACATTTCATTGTAGATCTTAGCCATTTTATTGTTACTCAATTTTACATTGCAGTTTTATGATTTTTCATGTACATGAATATTAATTCAATTGGGAAATGTATTCAGTGATTTAAATGTATTTTAAAGTATTTGAGTAAAAATATCTAATTAGGTTGATACGTTCTGAGAAAAAAAACTTTCTACAGAAGTGGAAATAACGTATCTTTGTTTTTCCTGGAACTATACAGTGAATATTTTCAATGTGCAAAATGTTTTTTGCTTCCAATGATTGCGACAGTTCCTTCTTTCTGACTGGCCGCTGTGACTGACGTTTGTGTGCAGAGCTCTCTGACGTGAGCACCCAGAATCGCCTCTCCTCCCCACATCGCCCAGTGCGGTTTCCAGATTCCGCCTGGAGCTTTAGGCAAGATGGAGCCTGAGACCAAGGTCCTGACTCGCGTTCTCCTCCTGAGTCCCCCGGGTTAGATTCTATCACTCTGGTACCCTCAGTCTCTTCCCTTCAGTGAATGTTTCACAAAAGAAAGAATCATTCGGGGGATTATATCTGTTGGGATTTTGGTTGCAGTATTTTTAGAGATCTTTAAGGTGACGCTTCCTTAGATTCACACTGACATCACCTGCTGTCCTAGAATTACCTCGAATTCACTTAGTCCACACTGACTTTGAGAAACAGAGGCTCTGAGAGAGGAAGGATCCTGAGCACCATCACTGAGGGAGCTGGAGGCTGGCTCTTCCTACACCTGGAGCCTGGCCCCGCGGGCTCTCCTTAGCCTTGGGAGCCTCCTTCATCTCCTTTGGCCTCCAGGAGGATGGGCAGACAGGGTTGTCTGTGCAATCAAGAGGGTCTCCAGGGTCTTCCCCGCTCCAGGTGGCCACGCATCCTTTTCTACCTGCCCCTTGTGCCTTTTTCAGTTCCATCTAGTCTCTACCTCCCCTTCTTGGCTTCCTATTTCACTGGAACCTTCTCTTGGTTCCTGAGCCCATTGTCTTTAGCCTCTGAATGCTGACTGGGAGGATTTCCTTACCTAGGTCCCCGCAGTCCTGAGCCAGGTGGACCTCTGGGGAGGGAGGGAGGGGGAGCCCTCCTACCCACTCCCTGTGGAAGTGAGTCTGGATGGAAGGAAGTCTGCATGCTTCTAAACGGGGAAAAGGCTATCTAATTTAATCTGTTAGCTTGATTGAAAATGATTTACTATGTTTAATATTAAACATTAAAAATCCCTAAGGAGACCATTTATGCAGTCTCGTGCCCATGAACCTCTCCTTTGGCAACATCTGTAGGGGACAAATATACCTTCGAATAATAAAACCAACTGTGTAACTGAGGAGTTAAAACTTTGATTTGGGAGGGAATGAGTATTTTGGGGGCCTGAATGAGCCACATTCCCCTTCCATCTGCAGCAAACCGAGCAGATAGCGCCTCTCCTCTTCATGTGCTGCAGAGTCATGACCCCAGGCCAAGTGGCGTTTGCAAAGCTCAGCAGCACCCATCAGTGTGACTGAGAGAGGAGTGAAATTTCCCGCCAAGGACTCTGTGCCCCCAGTGAACTCTCACAGTTACAAGTTTTAAGCCACCGTCCGAGGTCAGTCATCAAATACAGACGTGACCCGGATGCAGCCATAAACGGCCCGTGTGAAATGGAAGACACTGAACCGAACAAACGATGAACCCCAGAGTTTTCGCACATTGCAGAGAAGCCCAGCAATGTAAAGCAACACCCGCCGTGTGCTCATCATGTAAGGGACACGATATACACCCTGTGGTACAAAGCGAAGAGAAATGAAAAAATAATCGTCAGATTTGGCAGTCATAGTCATCTCAGGGAATACCGGTTAGTTACGATTTGCACAGCAGTCCTACAGAACGGAGCTTCTAAAGTTAAGGTGCACAGGAATCACTGGGGTTCTTCTATTCAGACGCACTGTGCCCAGTCATCTGCATTAGAAATCAAGGCCATGCAGCGTACTGTAATATCAGAGGGCTGGATTAGAAACTTCCGGTCAGGTTGATGCACCGCTGCACTGAGTGTGGACCACTGCGGCCAGAGCTCTTTGTGCGCACAGCCCTCGGGGCAGCTGCGGCCCCGCGTCAGGCCAAGCGCCCCACACAGTGAGGTCTGCCCAGGGGTTCTGCAGACTCTGTTTCTATTTCTTCTTCTTTTTCTTTTCTTTTCTTTTTCTTTTTTTTTTTCTTTTTGTTTTTCTGTGAGCCAGGATAGAGGAAAGGTTTGATGTGACATCTCTAAAGAAAAATAAAGCATTGCCATAGTCTGGTATTGCAAGAACTGCATTCTTATTAACAGACAAACCGAGACAATAATGCTCAGTGCCCGTGGCTGAGTCAGATGTATCGCAGGGGCTTACGCATGTGACCTTTGTGACACACTTCTATTAGCCCCCATGTGACTTCCTCTATCCCCATGGCTTGCACTTCAGTACTGACGCTTACAAACTTCTCTCTGGAGCTCCGCTGTCTGCCCTGAGCTCCGGCATGTTACCTAGCGACCTACTTGACTTCTCCACTCAGAGATGGCCCAAGTCTGTAAGGTTCTCTACGTAGACAGTCTGTTCCTCTCGCAAGTCTCCTCTATCCAGTTACTCCAGTCAGAAAGCCAGGAGCCTTCTGTTTTTCATTCCCTCACTCTACACACATAATCCATTAGGAAATGCCGTCGGCTCAACTTTGAAACTGCAGTCTCAGTCAGGCTACTTCTCTCAGTCTCCCCGGCACCAGCAGCTCCTGCTTGGATGAGGGGACCGGCCTCCTCTCTTTGAGCAGCTTTGGCTGGCTGGGGTGAAGCTGTGTGTTTGCAAGTGACAGCTGAGAGCCGACGAGGCCAAAGCAGAGTGAGGTAAGGAGCGCAAAGGCCCTGATTACACCACAGTGCTCCAGACAACTTGCCAAGTACTTGCACATTACTTGCTACTTTGCACATAAGTGGCATAAATCTCTGAAACTCACAACAACCCTCTGAGCCTGGTTCTGCCACTATCCCCATTTTACAGATGAGAAAACTAATGGAGAGAGAAATCACGTAGCTTTCCCAAGTTCATCCAACACCGAACAGTAGAACTACATTTTGAACTAAGGCAACCTGACTCTAGAGTAGGTGCTTTGAGCTCAGCTGCTACATGTCCTCTAACGAGAGTTTTTCTTTTTTCTTTTCTCTTGCTTTGTCTCCTCCCCCTCACTTTTCCTCTTCTTCTTCTTTTTTGGTACTGGGGATAGAACCCAGGGCCTTTGCACTGACTTACATCCTCAGCCCTTTCAAAAATAATTTTGTACTCTGAGTTTCTTGCTAAGCTGCTAAGTTGCTGAGGCTGGGCTTGACTTTGTACTTTTCCTGCTTCAGCTTCCAGCATGCTGAGAGTACAGAATGTGCCATAAGGCCGGGCTTCATCACGGCTTTAACTTGCATTTCCCTTAATGTCTAACATCACCATGACCAGCCTGAAGAAAGCTTTTGAGTGTCACACTAAAGAGTGTGCACCGTGCCCAGGCTAAGAAGCTTTTCAATTAACAATCTAGGAAGTCAATCATGTGGTCCTTTTATCCACCGAATAATAAACAAAGGCAAGCAAAAGATTATCTCATTACTAAGTTAAATATTTGAATGAATTAACTCCAGTTAAGTTGCTTAAGCAAAGAGGCAACTTCCCTAGAAAAGCACGATGCCCCTAATCCTGCCGGTCCATTCCGACATCCCAGGGAAGTGTCCTTAAGCAACCTTAATTGCTTTAGATAAAGAAGAGCACTAGTCTGGTGCTTCCATATATTTAGACCAGTAGATATTTTTATTCCTCCTCAATGTATAATTCTAGTTTGAATAAAAAGTAGGAGAGTATGAATACCAATCTTTCTCACGAAAGTAACACTACCTCGCCTCCTCTGAAAAGTATCTCCCAGGAGACTTGGATTATACTTAACTTACATCTTAGGAAATAAACCTGGAATGTCATTCAGTACATCTCTGGCAGCAATCAGTCAGTGCAGTATGCTAATAAAAAAGATCTATTCACACCCATCCCTTGCCTGCAAGGGTTTGCTAGGCAAACCACGTAGCAGAAAAGTAATGTATTCCCATGATGCCTTGTGCATGAGACTCTTAGCACCGTCCATATTCCATCACCACAGGCGGTTCATGTGGCCATTTCTTGTGCTAGGCTGCAAGTCCCCCAAGGCTAAGGGACATACTTTCATCATCTTGGTGTGTCAGGCACCTAGAACAGTTCCTAGAAAAGAGCGAGCCACTAGGATATGATTGTAGGACACATGAAGAGCTTACTGACATAGCCGATCCCTCCTTCCTTCTTATTCTTTCTTTACTGAGCAGCTGAGACACTCCTTTTTCCTGGCTTCTTTGCTGCGATTTTGATTCTCTCCAGAAGCCCCAGCTTCCACACGTAACCACTTAGTTGAATTTAGCCAGTCCCTTGACTTTAAATAGCATCTACGTGTTGAGAGTTTTGAAGTCCGTATCTTTAGCTCACACCTGTCACTGGGAGTCTAGACTCATCTTGCCAGCTGCTCATTCTACATGTCCTTTTGGATGTCTAAACCCTGAGCTAATGTACCCAGTGTCTAACCCTGGAGCGTTATCTCCCAGCCTTCGACTCTTACAGTCTCCCCCAATCTCTGTAAGTGGCAATTTCATTTTCAATAGCCAGGTCCGAACTGTCCTACAATGGTCTCCATCTTCAGACGTCATTCAGTGGTTTCCACCGGATCCAGCACTGCCATTCCACTTCAAGCCACCATCCACCTCCTCCCTCCACTACTGGGGACCCTCGTCCTGATCCCCCTGCCTTAACTCTTGTCCCCCACAAGGATCCTCCACGCAGCAGCCGGAGCGATCCTTTCAACACCTTCGGTAGCTGATGCAGCTTCTCTGCTCGAAGCTTTCCCGTTCTCTCCATGCGTGCTTAGAACTGAATCCGGGTTCTGTGCAATCACTTCCGGGCCTGCAGAACCTGGGCTGTCTCCGTGCACAGGAG
>RJWM01023274.1:0-32413 GCA_004363535.1 Dasyprocta punctata
CTGCCTTGGTTTTGTAAAGTGAGAAAAGAGTGAGGGACAGTTGACCTACTGTACTTTTGTTTTCTCAGGAAGATTAACTTTAAAAGGAAGAAGATTGATTGCCTTAAGGCTATCCAGCCATGTATATTTTGGGAGCCTTCGAGTTCCCTTAGGGATATGCATGCCTGTCAGAGGACTGTTCTGTTTAAAACTAGAGTGATTAGCCGGCAGTGGTGGTGCATACCTGTAATCCTAGCACTCGGGAGGCTGAGGCAGTGGGATTGCTGTAAATTCAAGGCTAGCCTGGGCTACAAAGTGAGTTCAAGGCCAGCCTAAACTGCATGGTGAGACCCTGTCTCAAAAAGACAAAAAAACAAAACAAAACAAAAAAACCACAATGACTGAAGGCCTGTCTTGGACTTACTTCCTGCTTTCTTTTCTTTCTTTTTTCTTTCTTTCTTTCAAACATTTTCTCTTTCATAAGATATCACTTCTTTGCAAAATCTGTGTGACATTCCTCTGTATGAAAGCACTATAACTTCACTAGTCTGGGCCCCAATGGGTATTTAAATGGTCTTTTATCTTATTTGTGAATACAAATCATGTGTCAGTGACTGCCTTTCTAAATACTTTTTGATTCACATGAGGGAAAATACCTGGCAGGAAAATTCTACATGTGGAACTGTAGGGGGGTTGACAGTATAACTCCACTGCCTTCCACAAGGACTGTACCTATTTACACACCCACCATCGTGAAGGGGCCTCTCTCCCATTGCTCAGGCCAACATAGTGGGCTAAACATTTTCACTGTTGTCAAGAGGAGTGGGTGGATAATTGCATCTCAGCTTAGTTCTATTTTGCATTTCTCTCATTTTTGAGTCACACCATCATTTTTTTCATTTGTTTACATCCTTGTAATTCCTTTTCTGGGAAATGTTGGTTCATGCCTTTTATCCATTTTTCTGTTGGGTTAGTCTTTTTCTTGAATTATATTAACACTTACTGAAGAAATTGGCTTTTTTTTTTTTTTTTTTTTTTTTTTTTTTTTTTTTTTTTTTTTTTTTTTTTTTTTTTTTTTTTTTTTTTTTTTTTTTTTTTTTTTTTTTTTTTTTTTTTTTTTTTTTTTTTTTTTTTTTTTTTTTTTTTTTTTTTTTTTTTTGTCTTTTTGAGGCAGGGTCTTGCTGTGCAGTTCAGGCTGGCCTTGAGCTCACTTTGTAGCCCAGGCTGGCTCAAACTCACAATGATCCTCTTGCTTCAGCCTCCTGTGTGCTAGGATTACAGGCATGCACCACCACGCCCAGCAAAATTGGCTGTTTTTCTGTCAAAGGAGTTGCAAATACTTTTCCTCAGCCTATCACTTACACTCTGATTTGGCTTTGAATTTTTGTGTATGTTGCACAGAAACTGCAATCTTTTTGTAGTCAGATTCACCTATCTGTATAACCTATGGATTTCAGGTCACACTTGGAAAAATCCACTGTGAAATTATTACTTTTAATTTTTCTCCCCATTATTTAAAAATTTTTGATTCATCTGGAATTTACTTTGGTATACAACAGAGACAGGGCCACTCCATTGTCCCCATACCATTTATGAACTTCAACCTTCATCCAGTCATATAAAATCTAAAATCTACTTTAACACAGCCATAGTCCTTCAAGTCTGTCCCCTTGACTTAGTCATCTATGCCTAGGACTGAACTGCCTCATTACTTTTCTATTTCAGAATTTTTTGGCTATTCTTGCTTACTTACTTCTCATAAAAATTTTGGATCTGACTTCCCATTTCTTCCAAAATAAAGTGATTTTTGTTGTTTTTGCTTTAAATGAATAGTTAATTATGGAGAATAGATGACTGTCTAATCTTAAACCCTCCTTCAACCAAGAAGAGTGTATTCTTTCCACCTATGTAATTCTTCTGCTGTGCCATTCTAGAAGGATGGTGGGGCAGCTCCTAGTTTGCCCGGGAGCAGCCACCACTTGTGTGCACTCTCATGTTCAGTGGGAAGAGGTCACCCTGCTCCCCCGGATCAGGCCTGGTTGGATAACTACAGAGCTGAGGAAGGAGCAACTTGCTCTTTGCCCCCTTTCCCTGTCCCCAAGGCTGCCTCTTATAGCCTGCAGATCTCTGCAGTTTTTGTGATTTCGCACACCTCATTTCCACTGAGGTACCTAGGAATAAACAAACAGCCTGATGCTGCCTTCAGACCTGGGTCAGGGCTTATCTCTCCTCCAGACCCTTCCTGGCCATCACCATTACTGCTTAGGACGCATCGCAGAGAGGCAAGAACAATTTGGCACAGACCACATATTCACGAAAGGCCTCAAATGGGCACATCTTGCTGTCTCATCAGTTGAACTGAATCATGGAAATACACTGAGAGGACTAAAAGGAAATATTTACCAGTCAACTTCAATTTGAATATCTGTTATAGACTTCATTGCCAGTTATGCACATACTATAAATTTCACATAAATCATGTAGCTATTTTTTGTATGGGGGAATCAAACTGGGAGGCTCATGCATGCTAATCAAGCTCTCTGCCTTTGAGTTACATCCTTGTTCTAAGCCTATATATTTTGAGTGATATATGCCCATCACTCAAATCTTCATTGGTATAATGCTTTGAGTTTTATGAAAATTGTGAAAGTTATATTACTTTACCACCTAAATCATAGATTTTATAACTGATAGGCTTCACATATTATACTTCTTGTGTACAGAGAAAGAAAAGAAAAATGCATTGTCTTATATTTTTGTGCTAAAATAAAGATGAAACATATGTCATAACTTGTGCCGTTCAGAACTTTGGGCAGAACTTTTTCCCATGTGGACAGCTCCCAAACGGCAAGTGTCCCAGACTGTGTCAAGATAGCAAGGACTGTCAGGCAGCCTCCCACACCAGAACCTGGTTGATAAAGGTCAAGATTTAACTCCGTCTCAACTCACATAACGATTTCCTTCCGCGTCTGCTCCAGCATCATGTACTGTGTCCACTCTTGTGCGTTCTCATATGTCTTCGACTGATCCACGATTTTTTGGAACATTGTCCTCTTCCTACCGAACACATGTTTGTTCAAGGAAGCAAGTCTCACAACAAGGCAACACTGGGATGCTTACATTGGCTATTTCAGATGAAGGCTTATTAAATTTAGCAAGGCAAGGTTAAAAAGAATCATACCCCGGGACTGAAGACCTAGGTTCTAACCCAGAGTCTGCCTCTGATATGCAATCTGATTTTAGCAATCCTTTGCCCTAGACCTCAGTTGCCCCACCTGTAGAAGGGGAATAATATAACTCCCAGAGTTGTAGAGTAGGGCCTGATTCATAAGACAATCCAATTAGCACAGTGTGTTGTTATTATAATCATGTTACTATTAAAATGAGAAGGAATACCAACTTGAAATACAGAGCAAGGTCAGTGGCAATTATTGCAATGTCCATCATGTGGATTGCATGCTCATGCTGGCGGCGATTGAGGTTTTGAAAGATATTCAGGCTCTAAAGAGAAAACCAGAGGAGAGACATGAGAACCTACGCTGGCAGTAAAGTCACCCACCTACCAAGGCCATCCTAGATGAGGGGAGAGAATGGCAGCCCAGGCCAAAGGACAAAAGGCTGCCTGGGGACACTTGAGCATCTTGCGACACAGGGATCCTTGTCCAGGTCCTAAGGCCAGTGTAGAGGGCCCTCAGTCTACCTCATCTCTCAGTAGCGTTTTGCCAAATTCCAAGTGGTGTCTTTCCAAGATGGAAGAACCGTGGAGCTTTGCCAGTGGGTTCTGGGATCTAAATAAGAGAGAATCAATATGGAATGGTTAAGGTGGAGGTTAAAGATTTTATTGTCCAGTCCTGCCATTTCTTAACTTGTAGGCAGGGAAATTGATATCTAAGAATGAGAAAGATCTTGTACAAGGTCATGCAGTGAGACAATGGAAAATGAAGACTAGACATCAAGTCTCCTGACTGTGTCTTTGGCTTTTTCTCCATAAGTGATTCTGGGCATAGAGCCTTTAGAGACTCTGGTGAGTAGTGTGGACAACTACTCCCAGAAAAAGGTACAGTTTTAGCGATTTCTGGATTCCCTGTAGTCATTCAATTCCTACAAGCAGTGTGTTAATTTCCTTTTTCATTTAATAAACACTAACTGAACACTCATTGCATCCCAAGCACTGTGCTCAGTGCTTAAATTCCCATAGTGTAAAATGTAAACAGTCTCTAGGCTTTGTGTAGTGTTAAGAAGACTCAGAAGTGTGGATTCTAGTGTTCGTTAATGATTTACAGGCTGTTGGCTCTGAGCAAATTCTCAGTTTCTTTATCTATTACATAGGAATAACTGGTCCCTATTCTACCCAGCCTGAAGGATGACCATGACGATCCAACAAGATCATGGTTGACTGGCATACCAGCTCTGTGAGGACGGGAACTGCCTGTTTTGCTGAGCATGGTAACCTCCTTGGCTAGCACAGAGCTTACCACATCATATGAGTGGCATTATAAATACTCCAAGGTGAATGAATGAATGAATGAATGGTATGTCATTGACATCATGGCTCAAACTAATTCATCAGGTAGCAGAGGTAAGGAAAGAGTGAAGGAGTTTAATTATTAGTTTCTGCTTGTGCTACAACAAATTGCTATAGACCTAGTGGCTAAAAATAATGTATTATCTTACAGATCTAGAGTTCAGAATCTAGAACCTGTCCACAGGCCTGCCTGCTTTGTGGAAGCTCAAAAGAGGTTTCCTTGCCTTTTCCAGTTTCCAGAGGGCACTTACATTCCTCACTTGTAGCCACTTCCTCCTAAGCCAGAAGGGTCTCATTTTGTCTCCTTTGTGACTTCCTGCCTGCTTACAAGGACTCTTCAGACTATAAGAGGCTCCCTTGGGTCATCCCTGTCTCTCAGGCTCCTTGATCACATCTGCAAAGTCCCTTTTGAATGGAAGCCATATGGTCAGGCTCTGGTGTTGAGCTCTGGTTATCTTTGGGAGGTCATTTTTCTGTCTATGATAAGACTGGATCCAGGTTCCAAGGGCAGGAAGAAGTGGGAAGCTGGGCCTTTCCCTTGACTCATCAGTCTAGGGGGCCTTACAGACCTGGGTAATGACTCTAGGGAGAACGGGGCGAGGGAAGGGTGAGAGAGGCAGTAAGGGCTGACTCACTTCATCTGGTAGAGGTTGTTGGTGCCTCTGTGGTCAATGTCATGACAGAAGGCAGCAGTGACCATGGCCAAGGCCTCTAGGTCAGTGAAGTATCGCTTTAGTTTTCCTGTCTGCAAAAGCAATCAGAGGTACAAGTCACTCCTATTTTGCGGGGACTAGAAGCCGGACTGAGAGAGTAAGTGGAGGGAAGGGAGCCTTGAACTTTGGAATGTGTGTCTGATCCTACCTATCCCTAGTTCCAGAGGGTGACCAGGGATCTGCTCCAGGGTAGGGAGTTGTCCAGGATGTTGAATTTTCAATACTATACCAAAGACAGTTCCGGGCAAAGGGGTGGCTGGTTGCCCTATTCCTAAGTTGCTCATGTTCTTCTGGCCCTCAGTATTCTGGTATACACATTGCAGATGGAAAATGTTGGACTAGATGATCTTTGAAAAACTTGCAGACATCAGGTGTCAAGATTTGGAAAGTTTTGAACATGAGCAGATTGGTAGAATGAACCTTGAAAGCCTGGTCTGCCGGTTTAGGCACACCCCAGAGGAAACTTTCCCTGGGACTTCTCATATTCAACCCTGTTTATGCTGGTGTTGGAGCACAGGGTGGAGAAGAGCTCCAAAGGGCTGATGCTGACCCAAGAAATAAACCAAATCTAAGTCTAGTCATTGTTACCTTCCAGTGGCCTGGCCAGAATTCTAGCCTCCAGTCACCAGCACTTGCTCTGGCCTGAAGGGAAAGGAACGAAGCAGGAAGCCTGAGCCAGAGAAGAGACTTTCGTCATGATTTTCATGGGGAAACGCTTTACAGTGAAAAAGCAAGGGCTCTGAACTCTCCAAACCAGAAGTACTAACACAAATATACAAAGATATGTCTGCTCAAGAATACTGTAGCACTGTTCAACAGAATGAAAGATTGAAAATAGCCTCTACATCCAACAATAGAGTTCTGGGTAAAAAAAAAAATTATGGTATATTTAAACAACAGAAAAAAATAAAAATAAACAACAGAATACAATCATTCCTTTGTATCTGTGTGTCCCATGTCTGAATTCAACCATGAGTCAAAAAAAAAATTTTAATTGCATCTGTACTGAACATGTATAGATTCTTCTCTTGTCATTATTCCTACACTGTATCGTATAACAACTATTCACATGACATTTTCATTGTATTAGGTACTATATATAATCTAGAGATGGTTTAAAGATATAGGAGACTTTGCACAGGTTAAATGCAAATACTATGCCATTTTATATAAGGAAGTTGAGCACCAATAAAACTAGCAGGTACTTTACAGGAAAGGAAAACAAAAGCATTCTTTCAGTCCCTGCAGGAGACCCTAGAATAAATCACCCAGATTCCAAGGGATAACCTACTACGCAGTCATAAAATCACAACATGGATGAACCTTGAAGATAGGTTAAGTGAAACAAGCCAAGAAAAACATCCAAATACCATACGATTCCACTTAAATGTGATACCTAAGGTAGCCAAATTCAGAGAGATAGGAAGTAGAATAGTGCTTACCAGGAACTGGAGGCTAGGAAGAGTTAGAGTTACTGTTTAGTGGGAGCAGAGTTTTTATTTGAAATGATAAAAATAAATTTAGAAACAGATAGTGATGAAAGTTGCAAATATTGTGAATGTACTTAAAGCCACAGAATTGTACATATAAAAATTATTAAAATGATAGATTTTATGTTTTATTTTATGTGTAACACAAACATATATCATGCTGTATATATAATATATAGACATATAAAAGTGTTGTATATGTGTGCTTACATAATGAAATAATGATTGATGTATTTATGCATATGTAAATAGAAGTGATAACTTATTTTCAAATGAAAAACATATTACAGAATAATATTATTTCATTGGTTATACACAAGATAAATGGTATGTATGCTTCTGTGTGTGTGTGTGTGTACAAAAAGAAAATTTGGAAGGACTTGTGTCATGGTTATCTTGAATAACCATAACCAGATTGGGGTTGGGTTAACCTGCAGCTTCCTTTTGCTTTTTATGTGATGCTTCTCTGTTCTTAGAATTCTTTCATGCAGGTATTGCTTTCACACTTCTTAAAAGGCAATAAAGAAAGAACAGCAGTGCTGCCTGTGCTGTGTGGAATCTGCATGAGTTTGTCCCGTGTGGCTCAAGCTCCCCCAACCCCGCTGGCCAGGTCTGCCCTCCACCTCCACTTACCACCAGCAAGGAGAACATGGTCTGGCCCACATTGAAGCCATGCCGCCAGTTATGGTAGGTGATCCTGCGGTAGCCTTTGCTCAGCGAGTACATGAACCGCACCAGGGCCTGAAACACATGTATGTCGGTGAAACAGTGCACACCTGGCCAGGCACCCAGGGTCCTCAACCCTATACCTGGACCATGAGGTGGGAACTAGCAATGGACGCAGAAACGTTACAAAGCCATTTTGCAAACTGTTCAATGCTGCGAAGACGATGTTGTTAGGGAACAAGATGAGCCTGAGTCATTGTGCTTACGTGATTGGTTGCGCTTCATCAGGGATTCCCAAATTGTGCCCCAAGAGCAACTGTTCTGGGGGAAGCTAACATGGGCAGAAGACACACATTCAACGGGAATCCTGCAGGAAAAGAACCCTATTTAAATGGAACACATTTCCTGACTTCGCCATCTCTTTATTCACAGACTTCAGCACCTGTGTCTCAGAACTCACTGCAAGAAGCAAAAGCACTGCAGCTTTGCAGTTGTGAGAAACAGTGCGTCTCATCTGATTGAGGACTGAGCTGCGGAAGATGAGCTTTACACCCCAAATGCTGAGGGTACACTCTTTTTATGGAAATATACAGATGGAGTGAAAAGAAAGGAAAGAAAGAAAGAAAGAAAGAAAGAAAGAAAGAAAGAAAGAAAGACAGAATTAAAGATATTTGTGCGACCTCACCTCTTGTGGAATGTGAAATTTATCCACCACTTTGAGTTCATAATACATCTGTATCCCACATTTCACCAGCTCCAGTTCTGTGAGGGGCAAGTCGCTGAAGTGGAATTTGTTAATTTCATATTTCTCTGCATCAGGCAGCTCACCTTGCTGTATAAGGAATCGAGTCAAGTGATTAGGGGACACTAAGTCCTGAGTCCTCTCTACTACTACCAGTTTTGCCCCTATGCTGGGTCTGCTGGGCGGATCTGAGCAGTGGTGGGCACATGCTTTAATGAGAGATGCCCTCGCATACTCGCAAGCACCCCACGCAGCTGACGCAGCAGAGCCGAAGATGCTCACCAGGATCTCTGCCAGCTCCTCTTCCTCACATTCCCATGGCTCCTTCCCATACACCTCTCTTGTTTTCTGCCATAGCCCAAAACAGTGAGAAAAAGAAATATGTTATCACATCGTAAGCCCAAAGATGCCTGCACATTCCCACTGCCATTTCCCCTTTTCTCCTTCCTCCAAAGTCCTTAGAATAGAACCACCCACTGAGAGGCTGACATGCAATGTTCATTGATCAGCAAGTTCAAAGCTGTGGGCTTTGGAGTCATAGAGACCTGCTTCTCAACACAAGCTCTGCTGCTTCCTAGCAGTATCACTGAGTGCCTCTGAATTTCAATATTCTCATTTGGAAAACGGGACTGACTAAAGTAAGTCCACAAATAGTAAAAATTTGATTGTGCAATTGTTTTTATCAAAGTCATGTGCAGCTTAATTAAATAATGCATCGAGGCCCGCTTGGGCTACAACATGAGCGCAAGGCCGGCCTGAGCTACATAGTGCGACCCTGCCTCAAAAAACCAGGGCCGGGAGTTTGGCTCAGTGCCTTAAGCGCCTGCCCTGGCAGGCGCAAGGTTATGAGTTTAATCCCCGGTGCCACAAAAAAAAAAAAAAAAAAATTAAATAATGCAGGTAAAGTATTTGGCACACTATTTAGTATTTAGTCAACACTAAAATAATGTTGATATTTTTATTGTTACTGATGACTAGGAGTGAAGAGGATTTGGCCACGGTCCTGTTCTCCTCCCTTACTGTGTTACTAGAGTCAAGTTCCCTCTCTTTCTGGACCTATTTTCCTATGTACCAGAAGAGAGAGAACATAGACCCAGTTACTTTGTTTCCGATTTCATGACCCAAAGCAAAACCTGTTAACTTTTGACTGGTTTGCTGTGGAAGACCATTTGACAGCTCTCCTTGAATACAGAACAATTACCTCTGCATTAGTTAAACCGGGCCCTATTTTCCTGTACTGATAAGTATGGAGCTGGCTAAGCTATTTCCGCCTCCCTTCAGTTGGCTCTAAGCAATGTAAGTAGAGCTGGCTGAGGTACTGATGTGCTATCTTTGAAGCCAGTTGCCTGTTTCCTTGCCTCGTGTCTCCCTGCAAATGGTTGAGCACAGTGGGATGGCAGAGTCACTCAGCTCCAGGAATGTCAACTGGGTTCGAGCCTCAAGATAAAAGGGCACAATAGTTTACATATCAGAAACTGAAGCAACAGCCTCCTAAACATTTAAATGCTACCCCAATTGAGGTATGCAGATTGGTCTTTCTGCAGTCCCTTCTCTGCCAATTGCAGAGGTGCTTTCTGGCCTCCTAGCTAAGTCAGACTCACATAATTTCTACTATTCTCACTGTCACTTATCCTTGAGCCACTCCCTTCTTCACAGGTTAATAAATTCCGGAAAGCTCCTGGGTCATAGCTTTTTGAGATTTATTTTTTATTTTTTATTTTTTTATTTTTCTTTGGTACTGGGGATCAAACTCACAACCTCACACTCACCAGGCAAGTGCTTAAGCCACTGAGCTAACTCCCTGGCCCCTGGGTCATGGCTTTTTGTACCGTGAATCCTCACCTGGATTGGACTCAGGACCCCTTGGCTACCCATAACTATGAATATGTCTTAGTGTCTTTATTCTCACCATGGGTTGCATTGGAGGTGTTAAATCGGAATTAACTTGTTGGGATTTCAATAATGTTTCAATGGGATTACAAATATAAACTTTCCACACTGTGAGGAGGATGGGAGAAGGGATTAGAATATTTGGATTACAATAGTTTACTATGCCTATGCCTCCACAAGGTGCGCACGTCCATGACTTGGCTGAAATTATGGACTGAGTCAAGCAAATTGAGGCAATTCATCTAAACTAGATGTTTTCACCTCTGAATTTCCAAGTATTGGGATAAAATTTTTATTGTAGCTTTTTTCCATGGTAGAGACAACTTCTGAAGCCTGGTATTGTGGTACATACCCAGATCTCAGTATTCTGGGACACTGTGGCAGGAAGCTCTCAAGTTCAAGTCTAGCGGAGGCAATTTACTGACTTAGCAAGACTCTGTCTCCAAACAAACAAACAAACAAACAAACAAACCAAAAACCTTAAAAAAGAGACTAAGATGTAACTCAGTGTGAAGGCCCTGGGTTCAAGTCCCAGTACTGGAAAATGAAAACAAGAATGGTCTCTGAGAATATTGGCTTCTATGGTTCAACTTGTGAGGCCTATAAGCCAATGCCCCAGGATATCAGCTGGGCATCATATCCAATGCCATTGAGCTGACTCAGTTTAGTTCTAAGATCTTGGTCTCCCTAAGACCAAAACCCTGGGAATAATGAATCACCAATTCTCACTTATTCTTCAAAGCATCAAAGCCAATTTCCCACCCCAGCAAAGATGCTCCTCTCTAGCATCCCTGGGCATCCTGCTTCCATGTGGATAACTCATGATGATAGCATACCTCTTGACACAGTCCACTCATCAGGATGGTAGTGAATTTGCTCATTACTGTAAAAAAGTTTAATCAAGACCTATTTCCAAGCTAGGTGATTTGGGAACCAGTTCTTTTCTCCTTTGTCCTTGTATAGGGTATGCTATGTACCCCCAAGTCCTCATACTTTTGACTGGGCTGAGTCTAGTGCTTCTGTTCAGTTTGTTATCTAGCACTGGGATTGGCACACGCCCGGGGTGGAGCTGAGATACAGTGTAAGAGAAGGTGGGTCTTCCCCTTCCACCCTCTCTCTCTCTCTCACCAGCATGCCTTGCAGCTTGCAGCCACCATGAATGGCAGCTCCGCTACCCCATGCTAACTTGGAGCCAACTAAGTGTGAACTGAAACTCCTGAGAAACTGTAAGAATAAACCTTTTCTTCCCTAATTTTGGGCATCAGGTATTTTGTCTCGGCAACAAGCGAAAAGTAACCAAGACAGTCCTTTATCTCTACATTGAGGTTAGAAATCTTTACTCTGCCCACCTTACTGGGTTAATGCTCATAGGCACCAGACAAGATCATAAATGTGAATTTGTCTTATAAACTCTAAGATGACAAAACTACGAACAGGTTCCCTACACCTTCTGAACTACTTCTTTGCTCACCAAACTTTTCTGTGACTTGCTTGGGTTTTCAAAGTGAGCTGACCCCAGAGGAGAGAGACTCTGAGACACAGACCATGGCCATTGATTCGTTTGATGAAGCTTCCCCTCAGAGTAAGGGCTACAGCAGGTTGACTCTGTCTCCACTACCAAGTTAGTCCTGGTCACAGAGGAAAGTGAAGTTTCTAGAACTGAGGCAAGCCTGCAAGGGATACCTGTCCTGAGTCCAAATCAAGCAATTCTCATGTACCACCCTCTAGCACTTGTCCATCCATCCATCCATCCATCTCCGAAGGCCACTAGAGTTCTGTGATAGGTAAGAGGATATGACTGAGCAAACCCACATCGAGCTGTGTCCTCTTGGACTCCAGGTCTTGCCTTATCTCCAGGCACAATCTCTGCTGGAGTAGAAACATGAATGCTACGCACCAGGATTTTCTGAATTTCCTCGTTATCACACTTCACGTGATATTTCACAATGTCCTGGAAAATATCTTTCCTATTTTCAAGTTTGTTCATGGATTCATAGGTGTCAGGGTTTAAGACAGACCATCCCAGGAATTGAGTCAATGACTGAAAAGAAAGGAAGAATCAGAAACAACACATAGGTTTGATGCAGACTCTAACAAGGCTTTCTAAACTGCGTGCCTCCCACGACTCAGAGGGGTTGCGAAGACAAGATAAAATAATGTAGGTGTGAATGCTCTTTAAATTAAAAACTATCACACAATAAGACTTATTCTTATATATACTAACTTTAATTTCTTTTCTTTTCTTTTTTTTTTTGAAACAGTCTAGCTATGTACCTCAGGCTGACCTTGAACTCACAGTGATCCTCCTACCTCAGCCTCCTGGGCTAGGATTAAAATCATATACCACCATACCTGGCCAACTTTAAAAAGACCTGCTTTGCCTGTTGGGGCAGGGAGTATGTAGGAGTTCCGCAATTTCTGCTCAATTTTGCTGTAAATCTAAAACTTCTATTAAAAAATGAAGTTTGTTTATTACATTTTTAAAAAAAGAAATGTGAATTTCTTTGAGAACATATGGCAGTGAAGAAATGAGAGCAACGAAAATAGTTAAGGCTGGGTCAGGATCACATCAATAAGGTGACCTCCCTATCCCTGCGTGTGGCTGGGCTGCGGTCCACCAGGGCCCCACTGCACAGCAAGGGGAGCTAAACAAGGCAGCAAGTGGACCCCAAATCCTAACAGCAAGGGACCTCCCGGCACATCAAACCTCCATGAGAGTCTCATCCATTTCATCAAAGGGCTTCCCATCTTTGCGATTGTAAAACGTAGCCACCCCAACAATTTCTTCCTTCTTGTTCACAATCGGCATTGAAAGGACATTCTTAATCATCCATCCAGACTCATCCAGCGGCTCTTTCTGCAAGAGAAACAGCAGGCTTTAGGTTTTCTCTAGTGCCAGGCTACACAGACAGCTGTGATGGACTCCCTGCGGTGACATGATCTTTATTCACTGGCTGAGAGAGGGCAAGAAGAGGGTGGAGCTTGTTGCATTTCGCATGGTTTTAGTCATGCACAAAGACCATGCAAACAGCCCCATAAGCTAGGTAACTATATTGTTTCCATCTCTAAAATGTCAGGGCTAATGTGTGCCAGGCAGTATATCTCATCCTGGGGCTATCATGATAAACTGATATCCCCAGGGAGTTAGCAGTCCCCTTTCACATATGGGAGAGAACCATAGCTGAATTGCTGGCTTCAAAAGGCAGTGCTGTTGGTTCTAATAACTTTGAATTAATCACTGAGATACATCCCACATTTTTGCCTTTGACCTGACATTTTGCATTACTTTGGGCATGCTATTTATCTCTTTAGCCTTTCACCCTCCAAGCTCTCTGCAGAAGTTCTTTTTTTCTGAAGGTCATGATAAAGAGAAAGTGAAGTAGTATACTACTAATGGTTTTTAAAGAAAGAAATTGATTCAATTTTCCCATCTATAGATATGAGAAAACATGCGCCTCACTAAAAAAATGAGACTTTTGGTGAATTATAAGATGCTTTGGTGAGTCAGTTCCCATCTGTCCGAGGCTCACTTTTAACATAAAATTGACATAACAACTCTTTCTTCCACTGATTCATCAACATTTATAGTGTGTAAGAAACTAAGCTACCATCTGGGAAAACCAAGACGAATAAGGCACAGATTGTCCTCAGAGTATTTGTAATCCATAAAGTAAACCAACAATTACACTGCAGTTTGGGAAGATGTCTGAGTTCTCTCTATGGTATTTTTGGAGCGACAAGGGAGAAGGAAGTCAAGGAAGGCTTTCTGAAGTAAATGTCCTTTAGTTCTGAAATTTCCAGGGTGGTAAGATGGTAATTATTATTAGCATTTTAATACGCTAGCATAGCATCTGGTGGGAGTGTCCAGAAGGATGAAGAATACTGTATAACCCAAAGAGTACAGGATGATGAACTTAAGGCCAATCATCCCCCAAGCTCTCTGCAGAACCTCCAGGGGGGGCCTTTCCTTATGAAGGCCAGAATAAAGAGAAAGTGAAATCACATACCACTCAAGATTTTTAAGGAAGGAAATTCACTGATCTTTTTTAAAAAATCACTCTGGCTTCTTTGTGGAGGGTGACTTGGAGAAGAGGATTAGAATCTAAAAGTTATATTCACTTTATTGACATTGTTAAACTACAATCAGATGAATTGGGTAAAGACTGAGTTCTATGGTGGTTACAATCAGGTTAGCAACTTTTTAAGCTTGCCACGTCGATGTGATCAAAAATCACAACACAGGCAGTGCAATCTTAATTTTGGTAGTATATCTTTCTAAACCCTTTGATAATGTTCTTTAAGGGTAAAAAAGTAGTTCAATGATTTTCCTGATTGCTAACGATTTGCTAAACAGTGGCATGTGAAACCCAACAAATATTGATAGGGTACCTAGAGCTAAAAAAGATAAAAACTCAACCTTTCCTCAAAGAAAGCCAATAGTTTACTGAGAAAAATTAGTCTAAAACAGAAGTAAAGGTAACAAAAGGTGAAATAAGGGAAAAGTATTAAGAGAAACAAGTTTCTTGGCATGCCCCTCCAGGCCCTACATCATCTGTCCCCTTGTCTATCTCTCCAAAATCTCGTCACTCTCTCCTTCAGTCTCAAGATTTGTCAGCCTACTCTAATACCTTCCAGTTAGCCATCTTTTCTCCCCTCCCCTTACCACTAGACATAATTCCCTCAGGGACATGTTCCTTGATGCCCCCAAAGCAGAGTAGCTCATCCTGAAAGATACCCTCCTCCTCTGTTCCCTGCCCTTCTCCAAACCGCCATTTTGTGTCTGTCTCTCTTGAGTCCCTAGACACAAGGCAATGCTTATCTGGTCTGCAGTTATAATCAGTATAACATTGTACCAAAGCCTGACCCAGAGAGTGTCCTCCAGAAACATTTGCTATTAAAAAAATAGAAGTAGAGATAAAATCAAATGAAGTACTAAACTATATTCTGTGAACATTATCAGGAAAGTTATAATGTAACTTGTGGAGTGATAGCATTTGAGGTTGTTAATGAAAGGCAAGGGGATTTGGACAGGAAATGACGATTGTGGAGGGAAGAACAAGAGCAAATGTCTTGACACCAGAAAGCAAAAGGTATGAGTGTTAACACGGAATAGGACCTTGGATATTGCCCAGTTAACTCCACCCGAACTCCCCTGGCACATGGCTTTTCTCCACTCATGTTTTCAGTTTATTCACGTTGCTTCCCAAGAAAGTAAGTGGATTCCAATGTGTTATAGTGCTCTTTCTAGAGGAAAAAACATCTTATTACTAAGAGAACAAATAAATAATGACTAACCTGAAATGCAAAAAAGTCTTCCGCAGGCGCATTCATGATATTGCAAATCTGAAAGCCATGAAGGGGAACAATGGAGCTGTGATTAGACTTGTGAAGTCCCCAGGGGAACAGTTCATACTGTTTCCAGAAACGTAGTGTCCTTGCCCAAGGCACTCATATTCTTTTCATCAGGTAGACAAACTCCAGATGGTTCGAGGTTATTAACTGAGGTCACTGGATAGAAAAATCATCCTACAAATATCACTTCGGATTATTTACTCCACTCTCAAGGCATTTACAAGCCTTGAAAAAGAGTGCAGGATGTCATTAATAATAGCTGCATAGTATCCCATTTTGTTGTTTCCCTTTTGTTGAGTATTTGTGTTGTATCTAGGGTTTTTTTTTTTTTTTCTTTTGCGGCACCTGGGATTGAACTCACAATCTCGCGCCTGCGTGATAGGCGCATAAGCCACTGAGTCAAACTCCCAGCCCTGGTTTTTGAGGCAGGGTTGCACTGTGTAGCTCAGGCCGGCCTTGCGCTCACATTGTAGCCCAAGCCGGCCTCGAACTCACAACGCTCCACCTACCTCAGTCTCCACTGGGATTAAAGGCGTGCGCCACCACGCCCAGTGTATCTAGGGTTTTTTGTTTTGTTTTGTTTTTTCGTTTTTCGTCTTTTTGAGACAGGGTCTCACTATGTGGTTCAGGTTGACCTTGGGCTCACTTTGTAGCCCAGGCTGGTCTTGAACTCACAGTGATCCTCCTGCCTCAGATTCCCAGCTTGTATCCAGGTTTTTTTGTTTTTGTTTTGTTGTTTGTTTGTTTGTTTTGGTGCGGGGATTGAACCCAGGGATGCTAGGCAAGTGCTCTACTACTGACCTACACCCCACAATTATTTTTTAAACTACTACAAATAATACTACTCTAAACATCTTTGACTCAATTACTTTTGTTTGTTTGTTCGTTCAGGAAAGTTTTTTTTCCTGGGGGCATAAACCCTGAAGTAGAATAAGAAATGAAAGATGCTGTAACTCTGATTCTACATTGCCAGATTTCTGTTTTGAAAATTGGACCAGTTTGCTCTTCTATGCAAGGGGTCAGATGACGCTATAGAATCCCTCCAAAGCCTTGCTGATGGAGACAGCACTTCCAGATGTGTGTGTACTGCACATCAGCGTCTGTTTGAGAGGGGCCTGGGAACTAATTCCTGCCTCTACAC
This sequence comes from Dasyprocta punctata, assembly GCA_004363535.1. Taxonomy (NCBI): domain Eukaryota; kingdom Metazoa; phylum Chordata; class Mammalia; order Rodentia; family Dasyproctidae; genus Dasyprocta; species Dasyprocta punctata. The sequence goes on from RJWM01023274.1 coordinate 16,499, forward strand.
TGCTTGCTGAGCCAGACCTCTGACCTTACTGTAGTTATCTGCAGAGGAGGCTTTCATTTAATTCTTGAAAAGCCACCACATGGGCATGCAGCAACCCCGGCTTTCAATGCAAGAATGAACCATCAGGTCTCAGAAGGGGGACTGTCTCTACCCCTGCCTGGGAATGGCCACAGATGGCACATCCTTTTCTTGCAGAAAAACCAATATCAAACCAAATGGAACACTCTTTGCACTGAGGAGTCTAGAAGGCAGTGTTTGTTGATCTAATGCTGGTGGGCTGGTGCGAATCAGTTCCAAATTACCAGTCACCAGTCAGCTTAGAGTGCAGTTTAAATACAATTTGCAAGCAGGAAGTAAAAACTGATGCCAGGTTATTACATGATTGGTTATGTGGATTAAATCATATATTGTCAGGCAAGCTAGTTCTAAGTAGATTTACTTAACAGGAATTGCTTAACCAAAATATAGGAACACCCTGGGGCGAAGGGAGGAGCTTGAGCAGAGCAGGTAAAGTTAAAAGTGTCCTTGACTGGGTCTGTCTGTCCTGAACATGAAGTCCCTCAAGCAAGTTGGAAACAATATATATTCTTCTAACTAAGGAAAAACACAAACTAGACACAGTCAAGTTGATGCAGCACACTATCAAAGAGAAGCAGCTGGATGCAGACAGTCAAGGCTTACCAAGTTTAGCAGGCTAACAACATGACAAGCTGCAGAAGCATTGTCGGAGGCCACTATTGATTTTTTAATTTGCCAGAAATTATCTATAAGTTTGTTATTTTATAACTATGCCCTTACACTTTCAGCCTCTGTATGGACCAAGTCCATCAGTTGTCATCACTCCTTCCTGACTGCTAATCTTTCCAAGGGGTCTCTCAGCTTTAAGCATTCTTGAATCTCTGCCATCCTTGAAAATAAAACCCCTCCTTCACCTGTCATGGTCTCTATAGCAACCATCCAGGCTGGCATTCTTCTTCTAAATTCTTTTCCTCGTCATCACCTATTCATTCCTCAATGGACCTACACTTTGCCACCAAATCCATTTTCATTGGGGTCACCAATGACCTCTTAATTGTCAAACCCCAGGAGTTTTTCATTAGTGCACCACTTCCCTGTGCTGCACTTGGTCTCTGTCTTTGTTGAAACTTTCTACTTCCTTGGTTTCCATGACACCACCGTCTCCTGGGTCTCCAAACACCTCTGAACCCTCCTGTATTTCCTTCACACACTTCTCTGTACCTAGCTGCTCTGGAAATAGTGACATCTTCTAACACTTCACCCTTGGCTTTCTGCCTCTCACATTGTTCCTGAGTGACTTCATCAGCCCTCATGGTTTCAAGGACCATCTATCTGGTCCTCATAGCTTTTTAATCTTATCTCTAGCCTTCCTCCTTCCCCATGGCATCAGAATTGTTTCTTCATCTACCTGCTGGATATTTGCTCCTGAAAAATGTCTCTATCTCACCTTGTCTGAAATTGACCTCATGGTCTCACATGAAAAATTGAGGGCAGCATGATCTGGCCAGTCTAAAAGCTTGAAATTAATTTTGACTCTTCTGCTTTCTCCTTGTCTACTTATTGTTTAAATTAATTTTATTGCCCCTGTCTACTTATGATCAATCACAAAGTCCTGCCAGTTTTACCCTCTGAATATGAGACTTGACTCCTTATCATTTTTCTACCTTGTCTCTGTTGGACCTGTTGTATTAAATGAGTACTTTTATTCAATGGTTTGTCATGAGCACTCAGTGACTTTTGGCAGTAATGACAGTATTCTTTCTTTACTGCACCACGTTTGTCAAGATTTTCATCATTTCTTGTTTGAACCGTGCACTTGTCAGTCTGCCTCTGCTCCTAGTTTTTCAAGTCCATTTTTCACAGGGCTGCCAGTGGCATCTTGTTATAATGAAAACTGACTATGCCAACCTCTTGCGTAAAAGTCCATCATCTGTAGATTAAAGCCCCACTGCCTTGCTATGGCATCCAAAGCCTATCATGATCTGATCCCTTCCTCCCTCTCAAGTCATCTCTTTTGTTGTCATCCTATTTCCAGCCTAACACTTCAACAAGATTAAACTGCACCAACTGTGCTGCTCCAAATCTTCATCCATATTGTTTGCCCATTGTTATAGTTTGGATATGGAATTTTCCTAACAGCCTGTGTTTCAAAACAAGTGGTCCCCAATTTGGTATTACAGGAAGGTGGTGAAAACTTTAGGAGGTAGGGCCTAGAGGGAAGTCTGTTGGTTGTTGAGGACATGATCTTGAAGGGAATACTGGAATCCACCCCTTATTTTCCTCTCTCCTTTTCACTTCCTAGCCACCTTGAGGTGAGTGGCTTTGTTCTACCATGTACTCTCACTGTGATAGGCTGACTTGCCACAGGACCCAAGAAATGAGACTGACTGACCATGGACTGAAACCTCCAAAACTGTGAGCAAAATAAATCTTTTCTCATTATACACTGATTATCTCAGGTATTTGTTGTAGCTATGGGAAGGTGACTAACACCCATGTTGTTACTACTACCACAGAATGAATATATATATGCTTCAGAATAAAAAGTACCTGATTGATCTACCTTTGTATCCCCAGAGCCTATCATAGTGCCTGACACACAGAAAATGCTCAATAAATAAACACCTTGTTACATGGACAGCATTGTGTGGGGTGTGCCTGGAGAGGAATAAAGGAGCACTCAGGCCTAAATATGGGGGTGATATACCGCCAATAGATATGGCCCTCCTCTCACACACAGGTGACACTGTCTTTCCATTCTTGACTCTGGGTGGGTAAGGCAAAGTGGGAAATAAAGTACTGGAACTCTCTGTATGTGATGTGGTTGGAAATGCAACAGGAATCGAAGGATGAGAATGGCAATTACATCTGGTATGAGAGATTAGGACTTAGTCTCTGAGAAGCTAGTAAGCTACCCAGTTATTACTTTGTCCTTGACATAGGTGAATAAGTATCTCTAGTTGTCAGTGAGACTATGCACCTTTCAATCAATGGATTATTTCTCTGTATTTTATATGTGCCCAACTGTCGATTCTATGTTTATTTCTTTGGATCAACTGTCAAGTGATTGAAAAACAAAAGAAATGGTGTTTAGAGATCTACTTTTACCCTCATTTTTTCTACCACCTTGATCTGAAATCCTCTCACTATTTTACCTGATTCAAACTTTCCCTCTTCCAAGTTGTGTTACTTACCAGGCCATTTTGAGCAACATATGTAGGGAGACCGCTTACTAAAGCCCAGTGGTCAGGAGGTGGATTCCTGTAAAGGCCAAAAATAAATGGTGACTTTCAGTGCGGGAACTGTTAGACTCAAAGAATGTTGGTCTTTGCCCCTTCCCTGCTTTCTGCTGTCCCCAGAACCAGCTTATATTCACTACACCTGACAACAAATACTGACCAGCCACCTTAATGGTCATTTTGTGATGAAGGAAAGAGTGGTGAACCTAACAGTGGACTGACTGTCCACGTAGTTCTTTCCAAGAAAAGAGACAATATGCATTTCACAGACTGCTAGCTGCTGAGCAAAAATAGATACCAATGCTTCTCTAAAAAGTTAGTAGCTTTAGATGATAGAGTGGAAAAACTCATCTGTTGTGAGCTCCTACATGTCTAAGCACTAAACTAAGTGTTTCAAATATTTATTTCTAGAGACAATATTACAATTTTTGGTATTATAGTCATGTGCTGTGTAATGATCTTTTGGTCAACAGCAGACTACACATGTGATGATGGCGCCATTAGATTATACCACCTTGTGATGTCACAGCTTTTCTTAGTTTGTGTAAGTACACTTTGTGATGCTTGTGTAATAACGAGAGCAACTAACTGCATTTCTCAGAACATGTCCCCTTCCTTAAGTGACGTAAGATTTTATTACTTTTTGCTTATTTATTGTGGGGAAAAAGATACACTGAAAATACATTAGAAATTTCATCAGTCACTGGAAATGAACACCTATGAAACCACATGCATGCCAAGAAGAGCGCCGTCAGCAACTTGGAAGCCTCTGACCTGGTCCTACCAATCACAACCTTCTCCCTAACCCCCAAAGTAACTATTATTCTACCACAATAACTATATTCCTGTTTTTCTGTAGAGTTTTACTACTCAAGTATGTTTTTCTGTACCCTTTAATTTGATTTTGCTTGTTTTTCAACTTCATTTAGATAGAATCATAGAATGTATATTATTTTGTCTGGCTTATTTTTCATTTTTCTGCAATTCATTCATTTTATTGACTTATGGTTTTCCTCCATTATAGTAACACAATTTTCCCATTCAATGTTGATAGGTACTTCCCCCGCCTTCACTCCACCCCCACCCCTCCCTCATCAATTTGGGGCTAATAAAATGGTCCTGCTATGAACGCTTTCATATTTATGTGCTCTCAATTCTCTGCAGTATATCCTAGGAGTAGAAATAATAAATCATAAGATACCATATATTGAACTTTATTAGATAAGGCCAAATGGCTTTCTAAAGTGATTATACCAATTTGCACTCTCGTCAGTGGCGTGTTAGAGTTCCCTTTGCTCTCTATCTGTCAATACTTAGTACTTTTGAACTTAAATTATAGCCCTTCTTGTTGGTCTGATGGTACCTGACTGTGATTTTCTTTTGCATTTTTCCACAAATTTAATGAAATGGAGCACTTTCTAGAAATATATTTGTCATTTGGATTGCTTTTTCATGAACTTCTTATTCATGTCTTTTACTTGTTTTGCTATAACATTTGTTGATTTGTTAGAGCTCTTTATAGAGTCTTGATTTGAGTCCTTTGTCAGTTACCCGAGTTTTGAATACCTTATTTCATACCTTGATTTAATTTTTTATGTTATTTAATAATAAGTCTCCTAGATGACTGCTGGTGACTCTTACTTCCTTGTATGTAAGCCTCTGTATAATCTCTTCCAAAAACAAATTGAAACTGGTCTATGTGACCATTAGAATATGGTGGAAGTGAATGTTATTTTCAAGAATATATCATGAAATTCATTTCAGCCTTCATCTGCTTGCTCTGCAGAATCGAGTTACCATGCCAAATAGCTCTTTGTAGAAGCCCACGTGAAGAACCAAGGCCTGCTGCATCTTTCTGTGCTGAGAACCAAGTCCAGGGCTTTGTGCATGCTCACATGCTCTGCCTTGTGTACCTCAGTCCTTATTATCTCTATAAAGCCTGTTTTATTAGAGTTATGCACCTCCTTTTTGTTCCTAAATATCTGATTTTATCTCTATTTTGCTTGCTCAATCTTGCCTGAAATTTATTGTTCTTACTGGTCTGTTCAAAGAAACAACTTTTGGCATATGTTTATCATCTATTGTTTTCTATTTGATTACCTTAGGAGTTTGTCTTTTTTTTGTTTCTTTCTAGGCTTTCTTTGGGTTTATAGTTTTCTGTTTGTTCTGATGTTTTGAGGTTGTGTGATAGGTTCTGCCTGTCCCTCCAGATCTATCTTCCATCCTGGTCTTCCCAGGAGGCCAGCTATGTAGACTATCAATAGGGTTTCTAGTCTTCTAGTTTCTGGGTGAATCTGGCCAGTGGAGGACTTAACCAAAGAGAGATGGGAGGTAGAACAGTGAAGTAAGGTTATTGATGTTCTCGCCTGCTCCCCGTCCTGGCTCTTTCCCTTCTTTACAATCTTGCTTTGAGCTGACTACTGTCCTTTTCTGAAGGACAGTGCTTCTCTCGAGGTGGTCTGTCCTGCAGGAGTCTCCTTCCAGGTTCTGGAGCCATAAATGGCAGTAGCCTTACCATTACCCACACACTGACTTACGGTCCATTCTCTACCCACATCTTTGTGAATTGTCCCTTTGTTAATAGACCCTCCTTGAGTTATTATAATTTGAATGTGACACCTGTTTTCTGTTGAAATCTTGTTTAATACAGATGGGAATAGCTCATTATTTTTCCAACCTTTATCCTTTCTTGTAACAAATGTATTTAAGGCAGTAAATTTCACCCAAAGCACAATTTTGCCATATCATCTAGGTTTTAATATGTAGTATTTTTTCAGTTTAGAATATTTTCTAATTTCTATTAATTAACTTTTTGATCCATTAGTTGTTTGGAAGTATATTTTCCCCCAGAAGAATATTTCCTAGTTTCCAAGGATATGAGAATTTTCTGATTAGTTTTTGTAATTGGTGTCTTACATATTTTTGTTGTGAGCAAGAACATTCTGTGTATGAATTCAGTCTTGAAATTTGGGAGATTTGCTTTATGATCTAGTATATGTCATTATTGAAAATGTTTCATGTATGCTTGAAAAAAAACTCAGTGTTCCCTTTTTTTTTTCTTTTTTGGGGGGGTGGGAGGTACCCAGGGATCAAACTCATGACCTCACACTTCCCAGGCAGACACTTATACCACTGAGCTAAATCCCTGGCCCCAGCAGCCCCTGTTTTGGGAGATGATGAATAGTTACACTTTTTAGTTTGTTTTTATTTTTTGCTTTTTTAGTATGCAAGGGATAATTTGTTTCTTTTTTTTCAAATATTAACAGTAAGTTCTACTTACTTTTTTTAAATGAACAAAACAACTAAAGAGAGGAGAAACCCCTACATAATCATCTCTGATTATATTCCACCAAACCAAACAACCAGTTTCACAAATTAAATGCTTATCAAGTCTGCACGTTTTTCCACTTTTACCACATGTGTATGTATCTATTAAAATTATATAACCTTGTTTCACAGGTTTATAAATTTTATATAAAATGACTTTTTTTTTTTTTTTTTTTTTTTTTTTTTTTTTTTTTTTTTTTTTTTTTTTTTTTTTTTTTTTGGTTTTTGTTGTTGTTGTTGTTTTGAGCCAGGGTCTCGCTATGTAGTTCAGGCTGGCCTTGCACTCACTTCATAGCCCAGGCAGGTCTTGAACTTGGAACAATCCTCCTGCCTCAGCCACCCAAGTGCTGGGATTACAGGAATAAGCCACCACACCCAGTCGACATCATTCTTTATATAGCTTTTTATGATTTTTTTTTGCCCAGTATTTTTTTCCAAATCCATTTTATTCATAGATAAAAAGAAAGAAAAAGAAGAAGAAGAAAAAAAACTGCAACAAAATTTTGAAGTTTGTCGATCAGCGGGTAACAATGGTACATACATTTGCCCAGCGTTTTGAAGTTTATCTGTGACTTTAATTGCTTTTGTAGTATTTATTGCATAGCTTTCTCAGTTTATCTGTTTCCCTGTTGATGGGCATTTAGCTATTTCCCTGCTTTCATTATGACAGAACTACTGCAATGGGTATCCACACACACATGTTTCTGTATGTGAAATGGGTCAGCTTCCCTAGTGTGGGTGCCCAGAAGTGGCCTTGCTAAATACAAGAAATGTGCTTATTCTACTTTCCTAGATATTCCCAATGAGCGGTTTTCTGTGTATACCTGTTAGGTCGTGTTTTTAAATTGTGTGGTTGGGGTATTCTACACTGTATTTGTTTTATTCATCTCATTCTTTCAATTAGTGAACATGAATTTTTCTACAGAGTATCTCCTTACATTGTGATTAGTGGTTTTTTTGGCCTTATTTTTTAAAGTGTGTGCAAATTTAGAATTGTAATATCCTGTAACATCAGGGCAGATTGACCCCTTTATCGCTAGGAAGTGACTATCTTTAGGTCTACTAATACTCTTTAGTATAATACCTATTCCATCTGATATTAATATAGTTACACCAGATGTAGCTCAGGGATAAAGGGTACGCTTAGCATACGTGAAGCTCTGGGTTTAATCCCCAGCATGAAAGATAAAAAAGCGTAATATAACTATAACAGTTTTCTTTTAATTGCCATTCGTATGGTAAACCTTCTCTGTATACTTACCTTTCAGATAAGTTTCTCATAAATAAGATATATGATTTTTCATCATATCTAGGAAGTAATCATTTTTATGAACCATTTATATGACTGACAAAGATAAAATGCTGCCAGTTAATCTGTAATGCAATGTTTTTGTTTGTTTGTTTGTGTGTCTGTTTATTTTGAGACAGGGCCTCTCTATGTAGTTCAGGCTGGCATTGAGCTCACTATGTATGTAGCGCAGGCTGACCTTGGACTCACAGTGATCCTCCTGCCTCAGCCTCCCAAGTGCTGGGATTACAGGTATGTGCCATCACGCCTGGCTATCACTTGCAATTCTTACTTTATTCATATGAACAACATTCTTCAGCATTTCAATACAGATTTTTATTATATATCAAGCTTTTTCCTGTCTCTGTGCCACTTAAAACAAACTTTTATTCCAATGCCATGTCATAATCTCTTTATGTTATTATATATGGCAATTAAATTCAGGATGGAAAGCAGCCAGAAATGGTTGCTCAAAATGAACTCAAGTGAAATTACAACAATATGTATGGTTATGACCAAATTCACGCTCAGGGAGCCAAAGACAGCTACATCACGACTGCCATGTGGCTGATAGCAATTGTATAATATCATTTATTTTGTCTCAGAAATGTCAAAAAGTAGAAAACTGTGTCATAGAATCAATGACGTGATAGGTTTCTTTCTCATCCAATCTTTTTTATCTATTGGAGCATCTAGTTGATTTATATTTAAAGAAATTATTGATATATTTGGATTTAAATACCATCTTAACATGCACTTTCTATTTTTCCTACTTGCTCTATGTTCTTTCTAAATTTTAACTGTGCCTTCCTTCAGAGATTACTAATTTATTTACTAGCTGGGCGTGGTGGTGCATGCCTGTAATCCCAGCACTCGGGAGTCTGAATGACATGTACTGTGGCAGCCGCCAGGGTTACCTACAAATAGGCTGACTGTCCCTCCCTCTGGGCACACAGCTGGCAGGGTTGCATGCTTAAAGTAAAGTATATGGCCATGTGATTAGATTTGGCCATTGAAATGTCACTGGAAGTGATGTGTGTCACTTCAGACGGACATCTTATGAACCACTGTGTTTTTCTGTGTTCTCTCTTCCTAATGCTGCTCAACCATCTAATGTTCAAAATGGTGGCTGCTTTATCAGTCTTAGTTCTGGCCTGACCACAACCCACACACAATAGCCCCAACCGCACCCGACAAGGGAAATGACCACACAATGGGATGGTATAATAAAACTTTGCTGTTCATGCCACTAAGGTCTCAAAGTTTTGTTATACAACATAGCCTAGCTCAGTGATGGTGAACCTTTTGGAGCTTTCATTGATAACAAACAGCCCACTGTGGCATGACATAGTCTCACTACCATCAGCTTATCTTGCCTGATTCAAAAATTCATATTAGAAATGCAGTACTAGCCGGGCGTGGTGGTGCACGCCTTTAATCCCAGCACTCGGGAGGCTGAGGTAGGAGGAGCGTTGTGAGTTCGAGGCCCGCCTGGGCTACAGCGTGAGCACAAGGCCGGCCTGAGCTACACAGTGCGACCCTGCCTCAAAAAACCAGGGCCCGGGAGTTTGGCTCAGTGACTTAAGTGCCTGTCTGACAGGTGCGAGGTTGTGAGTTCAATCCTTGGTGCCACAAAAAAAAAAAAAAAAAAAAAAAAAAAAAAAAAAAAAAAAAAAAAAAAAAAAAAAAAAAAAAAAAAAAAAAAAAAAAAAAAAAAAAAAAAAAGGCAGTACTGCCTAAAAAAAAAAAAACAAACCTTGAAACGAGTGATGTAGGATAAAGGGTGAAGGGCAGCAAGGTGGGTGTGAACCAAAACTAACAGGATGTGCTACTTGACAGGCAATGATGAATTGTTGGGGAAAACTGACCTATGATCATTTGGAAGACATAATGAGCTTAATCACCTTGCAGCTCTAGAATAAGGTTTGGAAAACAATGGCTGAAGAGTATGCATTTGACAAGGTTAAAAAAGAAAAGAGATGAACTTAGAAAACAATCAGTCCTTGTGCAAGCAAGAATGGAATAGAATAGAGAAATCCAGTAACACAAGAACTTGATGCAACCTCTCAACCTCAACCAGCAAAAATAAACCTGAGAACTTGTTTATCTGAGAGGCGGAGGAGTGTTAGAATCTAGTACACTGACCAGAGTTGAGTCAGCATCTCCTATCACACCCACTGTTTGAGGATTAGGGCACCATATTTACAGTAAATCCCTGCAGGGGAATGGGAGAACTCTGGGGAAAGAGACTAAAGGTGTGATGTTCCCACGGAGCCTGATTGCAGCCTCAAGGAGTCTGCAATTAAATTGAGAAAGACAGCAGTGTCTCAAGGCCCGCATGTGGGTGTGGCTCTTAGTACAGGGAAACAATTCAAGCAGACTAGAAAGGCAGCGTGGCTTTTTAAAAGTAAATGCTCTGCCTTATGAGAGTTCAAACCTATACTAAAAAGGTTTGTAACTATTTAACTCTTAAAATGGTTTTTGTGTATCAGCTCCTTGTAAATAGGTTCAACAAGATCTTTTCCCTTTTCATCATCCTTCTTTGGTCACATTTGAAGAGTACATTAGAAAATCAGCTTTCCGCGGGGGCTGAGCCTCTTTCTTTGCCACTTTTTTGCTTTTCCTTTGCCACTTTCCAGGATCTCAGAAGTAGCACCACAGAAAACTTCTAAAATCTTGGATTTCATCCCACTGTCTCATTCTGTAAATATTAAACTGAGACCCAGACAGACTGCCTGTGGGGCTGGAACTCAGAGGACCTGATTCAGAATCCAGCATGCCTTGGCTTTAATCAAGTCTCATCCCCTCCTGGGGCCTCATTTCCCACCCTCTATGAGTCTATCTATCATTCTACATCGCCTCCTAGCGCTCTCTTCTCTGCTAGGGCCTGGCCATGATGGGCTGGGTTATCACTCATCTTGGAACGACCTCAACACTGTGCCTGTAGTTCTGCATATTTTGAGATGTAACTTACGGGATTACTTTGATGTCTTCTTTGCCATGCAGGATGTAGTCAATGACTTTGTAGAAGTTAATTTCCTGGCAAAAGAGATAGAAAAATTATAAATTAAGGGTCAGAGATTTCCACATGACCATAAAACAGATCTCTAGAGAAGGAGGAAAAAAAAGGAAAAGAGCACATGAGATGTATTACATGCCTGTGGCATGGATTAGATTTCCAGATCTTTCTCTTTTCTGTCATCTGCCCATCTTCAGGAAGCACCAAGCTTGCCTGGTACTTTCTCACTGGGGCATGCTCTGCTGCCTCCTGGTGCTCACAGTCTTCAGCTGACCTTCGGTTAAGTGTTCTCCTCTGTGGGACCAACTGGCAGTGGCCAGGCAGGGAACGGGGGTGTGGGGCTAAGGAAAGAGATGGAAAGTTTTCCAAGGGGATCTGGAAGTACGATTAAGAAGAAAGAGATAAAGACTTTCACTAGAAGCTGGACATAAATCTGTAATACCAGCACTCTGGGAGACTGAGGCAGGAAGATCACAAGTTCAAGTCCACACTAGCCAACTTAGTGATTTTATTTTGTCTCAAAATAAAAAATGGAGCTGGGGAGGTAGCTGAGTGTGAAGGTTCTAGGTTCAATCCCTAGTGCTGGGGATTAGAGAGGGAATGGGAGAAAGGGAGAGGGAGAGGGAGAAGGAGAGAGGGGACTGTTGCTAACAGTTCAGAAAGGAGGAGAGGTAGAAAGGTTCTCATGCATTTAGAATCATAGCCCAGCCAGCTGCCATAGCACAGGTTTTCCTTCCTTCACACCTATCGCCCAGCTTCTCTCTGTATTGTGTCACTGCTTCTAGATGTTCCAGTTGTGCCTCATGCCTCCGAGCCAGCCCCGCCCCCTCTCCTCCTCCCACCTAGTACTATTAAACTCCCATTCTCTTAAAGTAGGTCTATTCAATTACTGTACTCCCTGGCACGTGCTTGGATATTGGTGGGTCCTTCTCTTCCCCTAGTTCTCCAGGGAGAATTCTATTACCTTATCAGTTCTCCATAAGCCCAAATGTAATGGACAGATAAGCAACTATTTTATAAATGAGAAAACTGAGATGTAGAGAAAGAAGATGAGCACTGAGAGTGACATGGTGAGCCAAGACCAGAACACTGGCCCTTGATTCCCACCTAGTGCTTTTTCTGCCATGCCCCTTAATAAGGTTATGAGTTAAAAATAGTATAATACTACCTATATCACTGTCACCTGGCACAGTCCCACACTGCTGCCAGTCTACAAACTGTTATCATTCCATATTGGGGCAAAGACATAAACTGAGGGTCAAGACTTAGGAACTCTTATAACAATTTGAGTTATATTAGGTCTGCTGAATCTAATTTAGAGAAAGGGAATGTTATGGTTTATACATTGTGTCAACTTGAGAAGTCTAGAAGCTTAATTAAGTAACTCAGCAGCTCTACATCCTGGGGTGTAGAGCACAAGCAGTTACCTGTTCATTGTATCAATTTGAGAAGATCAGAAGTTTAACTGAGAGACTCAGCAGGGAGCCAGGGTTCTTACTTTGTAAATATCCTCATCCTGTGCAAAGGAAGGCAAGGAGATTTGTGAATGCTACACCTACCCTGGGGGGGGGGGTCCTCTGTACAATATAAGGGAGAAAAAGAGGCTTGCTCTTGCCCTCCTTTTACTCTGTCTGCGTTTGCTTGGCTGCTTCCTTGAAGTGTTGCCCCAGTGCCATGTCACCCTGCCTTGGAGCCAGCTGATTATGGACTGAAACCTCCAAAAACTGTAAGCTAAATAAACTTTTCTTTCCTTCATTTTGGGTGTCAGGTGTTTTGTCTCAGCAACCAGTGAAAAGTAACTAAGACAGGAAACTTACATTTTGTCTGCGTTTATAAAATTTTATTTTTCCAATAATATGTTTTTATCATATTTTGAAAAGTACCAGCCCAAAATGAATTGGAAATTTAAACAAACCAACTATTCTTTTGCTACAGGTATTCTGAGAAGTATTGCCCTACATAAATGCAGATACCTGGGTCTACCCAAGCTGCCTGATTCAGTATCCACAGAGTAATTTCTGATCTCGTCAAGGCTATCTGAAAGTCCATTTGGTTGAGAGGAGATCGGTGATTGTGACATTTGTCAGCCTCCTGAGAGAGTGACCTTGCTTCTCAAAGCCCAGCATTGGTGGCAGTGTAAGAGTGAACACTTTGAGGAGGCAAACTGTAGCCAAACAAAGGCAGAAGCTAGGAACTGCCCCAATGGTGTGGGCTGCCCCAGGGTTAGTGAGTTCCCTAGAATAGGAGGCACCTGATCAGAAGAATCTAATCTTAGCTGCATTACTGCAGTAAAAGTGAAGCTAAGACTCAACCTAGGGTGGAAAGATTCATGGTGTAGCCTTGGTTTTACAAGGTATGCTCTCTGGGCCGCAGCATCCCAGCTATAAAATTAGATCCGTGGTGTGTGCTTATTTGCTCACTGCAGCTGCTGCTAAGCAGCGGGACCTCATTCTCATTCCTCAAACGAAGCATTCATATAAAGCTAATTACATGAAGCTGCTCCTATGAAAGCCAAGTTAGATACAGGGAGACTATGCAGCTCACTCTGTTTCTTCCCACTTCTCCTGACTTCCTCTTTCCTCTCTAAGCCGCAGTTAAGGCACCCACTGCCATCTCCAGGGCTGTAAGGACAACTGGGAGCAAATAAAAATTGGGCTAGACCGTTTCTAAAGTCCCTCCCATGGTTAATTGCAGATGTCTTGGACTCTGAATAACTGATTTCAAGATAACAATATGCAATGTACATACCATTGCTACCCCCTTATTATCGTGTTTTGAAATTTTTTTCTCTTTAAAATAAAAAAGTCCCTCCCTGCTACAACACTAAGATTGCAAATGGATAAATACTCATAGCTCTCGAAGTTTAAAATGCACATATTCTTTAACCCAACAATTCCACATATGATAATGGGTCCTACAGATAATGCTCCCAAATATGAATGTAAGTATTGTTTGCTCCATCTAGGGATCTCAGCCACACTGCTTTAAAAAGCTTGGAGACAACTCCATACCTACAGTTAGGAAGGTAGTTAAACAAGTTGTGTACAGATGCTCCTCAACTTACAATAAAACCAAAAAGCCCACTATAAGTTGAAAATATCGTAAGTCAAAATGCATTTAATAGGCTCAGCCTATTGAGCATCCTTGCTTAGCAACGTAGGGTGCTGTAGAGTTTCACTCGTTTACCCTTGTGATCATGAGGCTGACTGAGAACTTGGGTTTACTCTCGTTGCCCAGCATCATAAGAGAAAATGTAGCAGTGCAGATTGCTAGCCTGGGAAAAGATCCAAATTCAAAGTACAGTTTCTACTGAATGCATATTGCTTTCCACTATCATAAAGTCAAAATAATGTGAGTCAAAGTCTCTTAAGTCAGAGATGGTCTGTGTCTTTATATAGGGAGGCTTTGTATTTTTCCACTATGTCTGTAGTAACAGTGAAAGGTGCCAAGATACACAGTTAAGTGAGAAAAGCAAGGAACAAAATAGAGTCACCACATTTGATGAGGGTAGAGATAGTGGAATATGGATATTTCTGAATATCTGGATACTCATTGACATTCCTGGAAAGACGGACTGAAAACAGTAGCTGCCTTGGGAGCATGACCAGGAAGAAAAGGGCCTTTGTATGATGTCAACTTTTCATTGTGCTAATGTATTTTTCAATAAATAGAAATTTTTCTTCAAAACTTTTTTGGTTTTTGCAGTGCTGGAAATCAGACCCAGGGTCTCATGCTTGCTAAGTGAGTGCTCCAACACTAAGCTACTCCCTCAGCCCCAAACATATTAAAAAGTGAAGTTGTATCTGCCCCATGGCTCTAGAAAGCAAAGGTGGTATTATTATCTACTGATACTTGAGTAAAGTTGTTTCCACCTGGAAGGGGAAGACACAGAGTTCTAGGACCTTGTTACCCACGTCGTCTGCCTTGGGGTCATGTGTCCTTGGCCTAGTTGCTTTCTTAATGCCCAAGCCTGAGGCTTCTGTGCCTGGCAGGCTGCCTTAGCCAGGAATTGCTATGAGACTCTTAAGAAAGTTTAGAAATGGACATTTTTTTTTAAAATCCCACAAGAAAATCAATTTACTTTCAGAAAAGGCAACAAAAAAATCAGTGTGACTTAGGTGAATAGAGCTTTTTCTACACACTGTAGTTTAGTCGAGTTGCCTTGAAGGCCATATTCATGTACAAGTTCACCAGACTCTGGAAAATCAAAACTGAACCATAAAGAGCACCTTTGTTACTTTCCACTAAGCAGCCAGCACTGTAACACAGGAGTCTTTGAAAAAGCCACCAATACAGCTGTAGCTAAATCATGTTGCATGGAAATACAGCAGTTTTTAAACATGTTCTATTTTTTGGTTTCTTTTTCACGAAACCTAACCAGCCTGTACAACTTTTTAATAATTAACACACATGCAAACACCTTATTAATTAATTAATTAATCTCTAGATTGTGTGAGGTGGGGTTTTTCTTTCTTTTTTGTAATAAATATTTTTTATTTAAGCGAAGAAAAACAAAACAAACAAAAACAACAACAACAACAAAAAAAGACAACATATATAGTAAAAACAACAAGCAAAAGAGACAAGCAAATGACTAGAGTAAATACACAACATTGCAGGTTTACACAACCGGTAGATAGAAGCTTGACAATGGTTGCAATATTGCGCATCGTTACCTTTAAAATGGTTTCTTACATTATCAGATATAGACATGCTAGATTGATCTAATCATATGAGTATTAATTGTTCTTTCTCAATAACGAATACATTCAGCAGTGTTCTTTTTAGTTATCTTACATATACATATATACAGGTTTATATCTTTTCCTCTTTCCTTTTCTCTTTCCGCCTATTCCCTTCCCAATTATCTTTGCTCTTTGAGCTGTTTTTTACCCTTCCATAGTATTTATTATAGATTTTAAATCATATATACTTTTCCATTTCTTACACTAGGGAGACAATACGGTATTTACACATGTGGGTTTGATTTATCTCGCTTATGAGTATGGTCTCAAGTCGTGACC